>LPNX010808956.1:282613-318409 GCA_001517045.1 Pseudotsuga menziesii
AACCTGCAAAGATCCAGTTCAGAAGCAGAGAACCAGACACATTGAAATTCACATGCACTATATCAGAGAGCTTGTGCATGATGGCACCATTCACCTACTCTTCTGTTCATCTTCAGAACAAGTAGCTGATATCTTCACCAAAGAATTTTGTGAGAAGACCTTCAGCAATCTCAAATCACTGTTGGGGATTACTGATCATGCTGTAAAGGCATGAGTGGAGACAAGATTCTACAATTTTGTTTTACAGTCCATGTTTAAGGGAGGATTTTCCCAAGTTGGTTTTGCCTCTTTCCTTGTTTCATATGGACTTGCAGTATGTAAAAGGGTGACTAAGCCTTGTTGCTAGGCCCTATATTTTTGATTTATTACTCATAAATTTAGGCTTAAGGGGGGGTGTTAGAATAATCAAACCCATAGTGTTACCCACTTAGACATTAATTCATTTATTTTTGTCTTATTTGCCTAGTTCATGAGTCCCACCATGTGCAAGTTGCGAATTGACTATCCATAGAGGTCAAACTTGCCATATTTGACTCATGTAGCATTTGGCAAAGCCTTAGGAATCAAATCTTCTTTATTCTTGGCCTCCTAGGTGCCCTTCTGCTTTTTCTGCTTTATTGCCTGCTTTTTCAGTGTTTTAAGGCACATAAGAAAGCAAGACTAGGTGAGGTGAACTTGTTTTTTGCCCCTTTCATCCTCCACTCTTTCCTCCATGCAAAAGCATGTATGAGCTTCCATTCCACTACTCTTTATCTTGCCCATTTGCCCTTTCAAATTCGTGAGCTCCATGACAGATTTGGGATCAGCTTTTTACACCTATGGAGGATTTGCCTATTTTGAGTAAGCCTGCTTTATGCTAGTTTTGGATGCCTCCTTATGCATTCGACCTATTGATGTATTCTATATATTCAGCAACCTATGTTATTACAAGGTTGGCTATTGTACACTCAATTAATATAATTTTGTGTTACAGCTCCATATTCAGTCTCCATTGTTAGCAATTTTGCATGATCAATTGATAATTGTTGTGGGTAAAATTAATCTACTGCTGGCCTGAATTTCTACACATCTATTATAGGTGATTTTACCACACATGGTGAATCACACTTTTATGGCCTTCCCTGTCCCTCTGTAGACTCCTTAGACCCCATGGACCATTTTTGTACCTTTGATGTTTCCAATATCATCCCTAAAAACATGCAATAATTGCCATACACGACTTTTAATCCCTTTCTCGCGTATATACGCGGGTTTGACCCCTAAAAACACGTACATCGGGATGTGTGCAAAAGGCCAAATTATTTTGGAGTTTTCCTTGATGTGGATCCAACTCACTTGTCTCTTGGCCTTCCATATGCCTTGAGAATGCTCGGATTCGACCTTCCATTACCCCATTGAAGAGCTATATAAGGAACCCTTTGGATACATTGAAGGCATGAGGAATTGAAGAGCAAGAAAACTATAGTCCATTGTTCCCGGAGCTTATACTTGAGTCTGCATCCCTTTGTCCGTTGGAGCACTTTTGTGTTCTTCCCAAGCTTGCCTTTTGCTTGTGAGCTTGCTATCGAGAGATGTAGGATTGAAGTGGTGGAGGCCCAAGTGGGGGATTCAGTTTCTATGATTCGCAGACGTTCTGATAGAGGTTGTCACTATTGTAATCTCTATTTTATATTAATAGAAATATCTTTTCCTATCCAATAAAGTGTATTTAAATGAGCATTTTATCCATGGATGCTTTTAAATGATTATATTATATTGATTATATATGATAGAGTAGGTCTAACATGATTATATATAGCACGCTTATCTTGTCTGATGAATGTTGAGATAGCAATTTATCAATACAAGCTGGAGTTGGAAAGCTCAACGGGGATCTAAATCAATTGTCTAGAATAAGGTATGAATCAAGATCCTTTAGTGTTAGATATTTGGTTTCTCTTGCATATATGAAATGATTGATTTCTGGAGTCAAGCTGTCTATTGTGGTACCCCAAGCCATAGGAATTTCTCTCCGTAACACAAAGGATGTGCAAAAGGGAAGCACAAAAAGAAGACATTTCCAAGTAGTGAGATCAAGGAAAAAGGAATTTTGGAAATCGTCCACTCCAATGTATGCGGTCCAATGTCATCCAGTTCACTAAGCGGGTATGTATATTATGTTTCTTTTATTGATGATTTTTCTAGAAAGGCATGGATATACTTTATGAAGAACAAAGATGAATTATTTAGCAAGTTCAAGGAATTCAAAGCCTTGATCGAGAATCACACAGAAAAGAAGATAAAAAACTTTCGATCATATAATGGTGAAGAATTCACATCAAATGAATTCAAAGAGCTGTGCAAAGAATCAGGGATTAAGAGGGAGTTATCCACTCCATATAATCTACAACAGAATGGGATTGTAGAAAGAAAGAATAGAACGATCATGGAAGCAGCAAGGGCCATGCCTCATGATCAAGATATTCCCATGCATCTATGGGAAGAAGCTGCCAGAACAAAGGTGTATGTACTGAACCGTACTCCACACAGAGTACTTGAGAACAAGACACCTGAAGAAGTCTTCTCTGGAAAGAAACCAAAAGTCAGCCATCTCAGAATATTTAGCTGTCCTGTATACATACACATTCTAAAAGAAAAGAGGACGAAGTTAGATCCTTCAGGAAAGAAGGGTATATTTGTGAGATACTCTGAAAGCTCGAAGGCTTACAGAATATACTTCCCAGGGTTCAAGAAGATTTACATTAGAAGAGATGTAACATTTGACGAAGATTCATCCTACATCAAATCCAGGAAGAGACCGACTGAAGAACCTGAAGAAACAAGAGCACCCAGAATTCATGTTACAACCATGAACGAAGAAATTCAAGAAGAAGATCAAGAATTAGAAGAACCTCAAGAACCTATAGATCCACCTCAGGAGAAGAATACTCATAAGAGGAAACCTGCTTGGGTACTTGAAATTATCCAAGGTGTAGAAAGATATGGAGCTTCAGAAGAACCACACAGAGGAAGAAAGAGAACTAGGTCCTTCTCTAGTCCTGTAGCCTTGATATGTGACATTATTGATAAAGAACCTTCCAACTATGAAGAAGCGACAGAAAGGAAAGAATGGAAGGAGGCCATGATCAAAGAGTATCAATTGATCATGAAGAATGATGTTTGGGATGTTGTCCCAAGACCAAAAGGGAAGTCCATTGTAACTTCCAAATGGATCTACAAGATCAAGCATGCTGTAGATGGCAGCATAGAAAAATATAAAGCAAGATTCATGGCTCGTTGTTTCTCCCAGAAAGAAGGAATAGATTATGAAGAAACGTTTGCACCTATAGCCAGATACGCTTCCATCCGATCAGTACTTTCTCTGGCTGCACTGATGAAATGGAAGATACACCAGATGAATGTCAAGACTGCTTTCTTGAATGGTGTAGTAGAAGAGGAAGTGTATGTAGAGCAGCCACTCGGTTTTGAGACACATGATAGGGAGTCTCATGTGTGTAGATTGAAGAAATCCCTATACAGTTTAAAACAGGCACCCAGGACATGGTACGACAGAATTGATGGCTTTCTATCCAGTTTGGGCTTTACCAAGAGTAAAGCAAATTCCAACCTTTACTACAAGGTTGAAGATGACAATCTAGTGATACTCCTACTGTATGTGGATGATCTGTTTGTAACAGGTATGGATGGGTTGATTGCTGATACGAAGAGGAAACTTGCTACTGAGTTTGAAATGAAAGACTTGGGTATGATGCACTATTTCTTAGGCATGGAGGTGTGGCAAAATGCGGATGGAATATTCCTTGGACAAGGGAAGTATGCAGTAGAGATTCTGAAGAGATTCGAGATGATGGGCTCCAAGGCCATAACCACACCTATGGCATTGAACCTGAAGCTATTGAGTGATGCTTCATCAGAAGCGGTTGATGCTACGATGTATCATCAGATGATTGGGTCCATGATGTACCTGATGAACACAAGACCAGATATTTGCTTTGCTGTGAACACATTGAGCTAGTTCCTGACAGATTCAAGACATGTTCACTTTATTGCTGTAAATCATATTCTGAGGTACCTGAAGGGTACAGTTGATTATGGGCTCAAGTACGAGGAAAATCAGAAGATTAACCTAGAGGGTTATGTTGATTCATATTGGGTTGGAAGTGCCATTGATAGGAAGCGCACTTCAAGATGTTGCTTCAGTATGGGATCAGGTGTGATCTCTTGGTTTAGTAGGAAGCATTCCTATGTGGCGCTGAGTACAGCTGAAGCAGAATATGTTGCATCTTGTTCAACTAGTTGTGAGGTAGTGTGGCTGAGAAAGCTACTGTCTGATTTATTTGATCTCCATTTAGATGCTACTTGTATATATTGCGACAACCAGAGTTGTGTGAATTTGTCAAAGAACCCAGTGTTCCATGACAAGCCGAAGCATATCGAGATCAGGTATCACTATATCAGGGATATGGTGCAGAGAGGAGCACTGAAGCTCTAGTATGTTGCAACGGATGAACAGATAGCTGATGTGTTGATGAAGCCATTGGCCACAGTGAAGTTTGAGTACTGTTATCCAACTTTTTGTACCATAAGTTGGGTTACCTAAGGAGCCACCAGTTAACATACTTCTTCAAAGTCTGATTCCAGTGTATCAGTTGATCCGTCTGCTTGTCTAGCCAATATTGGCTAGCCACTTTTTTATTTGAATAATTTTGACCATGGCCTCGCAAGGTTTGTAATAAAATGTGCTAGTAGGATATTTTTGAGTGGTTCGGTCTCTTGAGACGTAGAATCTCAAATAGGGTATTCCAGGGAGTTTTTTGCCCCTGATAATTATGCTTTGCCTTCAGCCGAGTATAATTGACGAGGTTTTCTCCCACTTCCTCCAAAGCTGGAATTCCCGATGTTGAATTCTGGGCCTTGGGGGGTTATTAGAGCCCAACTGAGTGTTATAAGCCTACTAGACATTATTTATATAGATCATGGTCATGTCCTAAGTCATCTGGACACATAAAAAAAATTTGAAAAAATCTTTTTCGAACAATGAAAAATTATTTTTTAATTTTTAATTACTTTTCCTAAGTTTTTTGGGTTAATTTTTCCATAAATTAAATGGAAAAAACCCGTTCATGATCCGGACTCAGAATTCAATGATTGAAGGCTCTAACCTTAAGCCAAAAATCATTCTTGATCAGCCAGCCAGTAAGAACCAACTTTTAGATCAGCAATCGGACACATAATGTCTCTTTACTCAAAAAAATTAGTTTTGAGTAAAAAATGATTTTTAGTAAAAAAATGATTTTTATTAAAAAAAAAATGATTATTTTGGAGAAAACTAAAACTCTCCAAATTAATCCAAATTTAGTAAAATAAAAGACTAAATGACATCTCATGGAACACTTATGATGATTGGAGTTATCATAACTCAGCTTCAGTCATCATTAAGAGAGCAATTAATTTATTATCAGTTATCAGACATGTTATCTCTAGCTAAAGATGAGATGGAGAGCTCTCATTGGTCCGGTGATTTGATCAAGGTAAATACTGAAGCTTACACCATCAGTGGGCTTCCCAAACCTAGCTCAGGCTCCTGCCAGACCTAAAGGATGAGCTTACCTACATCCAGACTCACACATGTGGCCTCATCCTTGGCTTGTTTTCAGTGCACAGGTTTGGATTGGGGGCGCCTTTCCTGGGTGGAGGCCTCCCCTCACTCTCGGTTCTCCAGTTTAGGTCTGGGCTCTTTGTTAGGTGGCTAAGCTGGTTAGGGTTAGTTTTTTGGTTTTAGGGTTTTAGCACTCTCTCATTTGTTAAAAAGAGGCTCTTTCAGCTCTATTGAGGATGGGATTTTGTAGCAAAGTTACTCTAAGAATTTGTATCAAGCATTTGCTTTAATTTGATAATAAAGATCAGACTTTGGAGGTACATGAGCTCTTGGATGTGGTAGTTTTTTGCAATTGGTTGAGGTGATATTGTCTCTAACCCCTATTTTCTTTAATGCTTATGTGAGATTAAATTGTTTATTTGTTAGCTCAAGAGGGCCATTGTTGGCACAGTAGAACAACCATTTGTAGTTCAGCTTGATTGTTTATGCGAAGTAGATTAGTATTTTGATGGACATGATTAATCAGTATATATGTAATGTTTATCATGATTCAATTTTCTTAGTATACTATCATGTATTTTGATCTCACGTTTTGTGTTGAGTTGTAGTGTGTTTTCAGGCTTCACAAGTTGAAGAAGGGTGTGAGCTCAGCTGCTTCTATCCCAAGCTTCAAGCAACCTTTTTAATCTAACACTTTCATTGTAGGACCTACAAAGATCTTCTTCTTCAAAATACAAAAAAAAACTGGGAGTCTAGCTCTCTCTCTTGGGTTCCATCCATAATTTCAAATACTTTCTTGGTTACCGAACTTCCCTCTTCTAGTTCTTTTTTTGCTCCTTGATCCCCTTGTTTTTCTTGTTTGCTATCCTTTTCCTCCTTGCTTGGTTTTTCCCTTTCTTATCTTTTCTTCATCTCTGCCCCATTTTATTCTTTTTACCACTCCTTTTCTTCTTTTTGGACAGCCCTCGTTTTACCTAGTTTTCACCCATTTTTTCATGCTTTGGACAGCCCTCTTTTTCACCTTTTCTCTCTCCCTTTTCTTGGTTTTTCTCCTCTCTCTTTTCTTTTCTTTCACCGCTGGTTTTTACCCTCTTTTTTGAGAATTTAGTTTGTAGTTTGTCTTTAAATTTTTGAGTAATACATAACGTTTTAATTGTTTAAAGCTCTTATTTGCAAGAAGAATCGAGAAAATCCCAAAGGGCCTTAAGCAAGCAAGAACAAAAAAGACAAATATTCCCTCTTCTCTCTATCCCTTTCTCTCTATGTTCTTCCAAGGCAAAGGCAAAAAATAAGAGCTATCAAAATTGTGAAAATTAATAAAAAATCGAGTGGGATTACAGCTCCCACATGCTTCTTCCCCCATTTGGGGGAAGCCTGTATTGTCTCATTGTCATGCTTTTCATTTTTGGTTTAAATTGCTAATGATAGGATAGGGTAGGATAAGTTGCATAATCATAATCAAGTAGTTCATGTTTTGATTAATTCATTATGTTTTGAAAATGAAGTAAAAGTACTGATTTGATTGTTTGATTAAATATTGAATAAATTCTTACTGTATACTTACCCCCTTGCTTTCCTGATTAGGGCCCTAAAAAGCCTGAAAGAGACTCTTGGGTAGTTAGATTTTTTATGTTCTATGTCTTTTTCAAGTTTAACAAATTAAGTAAGACTCTTGAACTTGCAGTAACACAAGTCAAGAGCACTCTCTATCGGAGAGCATTCATAGAACTGCATATCCTTGCATTAGGCATCTTAGATTAGATAAGTCTCTTGAACCACTGTCATAAGACGAGGTCAAAAGCGCTCTCTGTCGGAGAGTTCTAATTAATTAATTTAATAAAACTTGCAACACACACCCCTTTAATTAATTAAATCCTTCCCTCCCTGTCGGAGTATGCTCGGACCGATCTCAAATTGGAGTACCCAGAAATGACACTGGATCTTTAAACCCTGCAAGAGTAACCTAATAATACTTAACACCCCGTAACCAGCACACCAACTTTGTAGGGATTCTTCCAAAGTACTTCCTAGTAGAGGCGCTGGAACCTCCCGCTGTCTTAGATTCTCGACTAGCTGGTCACTTGACAATATCAGCCTGGGATACTTGGCGGGCCCGACATGTCTTAAACAGAGGAAACTTAGAAGAGTATCCCAGTGTTGATAAACCTTCGTTGACATCTTAATAAAGAACACATAAAAACCTTAAAACCTACCAAGAGCACTCGCATCACCTAACATTCACTAGCTTGATTTCTAGACTTGTGTTTAATTCTCTGGCGCATTTCAGCTTCATTGACTCCATAAGGCACTGGTCCTTTTTAATTTGCATAGTCATATTATTTGATCAATGGTCTATGGTTTATCATAATTTCTTTCTCTGAATGCACTATTAAAGTCTAGAATTTTTTCTTATCTTTGTAATCTCTTGTGAGCAACGTGGATTGCTTTTTATTTAGTGTCATATTCATAATAAACAAACACTTCAAATAATAATAACTCCTAAACAACACCCATCCGCATCCGCAACTAATCAAAACACTTTAACAACTTAAGAGCCATAGAAACTCTTTTGTAGGGACTACCCCCCTTGGATTTGTTAGGAGTTAGCCTAAACGGAGGACCTAGGAGTAGGTGACAGTACCTAGCTCTGTACTTGCCCCCAAGGTCACACCTCTCCCACTTTCTCAAGTGAGGAGACAGCTTTAGGAAGATTTCTGCTACTGGTGTGCAATTGGCGGACAACAAGTACTTCAAGGAGAAGCTTGGTGTTCTCTAGATCAAGGTTCCCTCCAAAGGGAAATGATGAGACCTAGAGCCATTCTGACATGGTGAGAGGATTAGGTTCCTTCCATGGTTAGATGTAAGGCCTAAGCCATTCTATCATGGTGAGATTATTTGGTTCCTTCCATGTCAGATGTGAGTGCTGAGTCATTCTGATGTGACTGTAGGATTGGTTCCTACATGATCAGATATAAGTGTTGAATTCCATTCTTGGAATGGAGCCACCTGGTCAGTTACCAGGAATACTCAGTCTGGGACTAAGGGCCATTCTAATATGACTGTGGGATGTAGTCTTACATGATCAGATGTGAGTGCATGGCCATTATAATGTGATTGAGGGATGTGTTCCCACTTAATCAAATATAATGGGTGATGCCATTCTCTGGGAGAATGGAGGCACCTGGTCAGTTACTAGGAATCCTTAATTTGGGACTGGGAACCCTTTCGATGCAATGTTTTTGAACATGGTCGAATGTAAGTGTAGAGCCTTCCTAAAAAGATGAGGTCGGATGTAAGTGCAGAGCCTTTCTTACAAGATAAGGTCAGATGTAAGTGCAAATACTTTCTGACAAGATGAGGTCGGATGTGAGTGTTGGGCCTTTCTAACAAGACGAGGTCAGATGTGAGTGCTGGGTGTGCTTTTCTGACAAGATGAGGTCAGATGTAAGAGCTAGGCAGGCCATTTTCACTTAGGGTCATATATAAGTGCTGAAGACCTATATGAAGGGTAGGCCTACAACCAGCATGAAAAAGGGTTGGCTCTATAGAACTTCCTGTGACAAGAAGAATCGAGAGATAGCACCGATGATGATGATCCAGACTTGATGATGATCTAGATCAAGCAATGATCTAGATGTGATGATGATCTATATTTGATGATGATACAGTGATGATGATCCAATAGTCATGATGATCTAGATCCCGTGATACAGACAATGATGACTTGAAGATGAAGAAGACGAAGAAGACGAAGAAGACTTGAAGACAAAGAAGACTTGAAGATTAAGACAACTTGAATATGAAGATGAGGAGATGATCCAATTGTTACAGAGAAGAAGACCAGTGCTGAAAATTGTGTCGAAAGAATACCTTCCTAGTTAAGAGGGAGTGTTGATGTATTTGTAACTTCGGAATGTATTCACTTGTATATCTTATGTATTATACCTTGATGTTTAATCCCGGAAGTGTTTGTAATGTATTTGAGTCATGTCGTGCCCTGATGTTCTTATCGAGAGGCTCTATAATGTAAACAAGTCATGTGAAGTCATTGTGGGTAACCCTCCTATTGTTCAAGGGTTAAAGCCCCCGCAGTTCCGGGAAACTAGGGTTATTATACTCTCCTAGAGAAGTCAGACCTAGTGAGTCATTGTCAAGTCAAGAATTAGTATAAATAGAGAGTGAGCCTCTCTATTTATCACACACACTTACACTCAGTTGTAGCACATAGTTGAGGAAGAAGAAGTTGTTGGGGCTAGAAATAAAGAGGCTACTGCTGTCGAGATATCATCTTACTATTTTTGGGGCTTTGCTATTTGGTGTTGATTCTATCTCTGAGGAATTTGCGGGGTTTTCTCCTTTATGGTTTCCCTAAGGAAAATATTTGTGTTCATTGTCTTATGTGTTTGATTGTTGTGCTTTTTATTCTCTTAGTTAATATTCTAAGTTAATGCTAGCTTAAATGATAAAAAAATATAACATGGTTATCGATGATCTGATAGAGTGGGAAGAGAGGGTTCTAGCTAGTAGTGCAAGTGGTAAGGATCCGAAGCCACTAGATGAATATCATCAAAATGGACATCGTAAGAAGATTGAATAACATCATAAATTGCTTCATAAGGACTAAGAGAGGATGAATCAACAACTTCTTTTCCTTTATTACTATAGCCAGTCATGGAAATCATGTTCATGGTCGCCACTTCCATACTAGGATGGGCTGACGGAAACACTCTCATGAGGGTTGAATCCTTCAGCATACCTACCCAATTTGATTGATAAGGAGGAGGGGACTGACCTAGTATAGGAATGTTATTTGGAGTGGGAGTAGAAAAATCTAGTGAACAAAAGTCAAGTTGATCGATAGTTACAATCTTCCCCAAATGAGGAAATTGGAGAGTTCGAAAGAATGTCGAAATGACGGAAGTTATAGAATAGAACTAGTTTCTCCCTAATAGAAAATTGTAATCCAATGGGGCATCAACTACTTCCACTTGAATGGAAACAATATTTCCCCCAAGCTCGACTGAAAGGGATGGAAACATACCATGAGGTTGGGAACCTCATCCATAAAAAGATTTTAAAGTCGTGGGTTACTTCATAATTTCAGGAGAACCAATGGCCCTCTAGCAGGATATAGAAAAAACTGAGTTTGAAGCTCCCTCATCCAAAATGGTCTGATGGAAATTTTTCAAAACTACTCTTGTCGCGATATGAAATGCGAGTTGGTAGGGTAACTTGGACTTATAATTCTACACATTGAAATGAAATAGATTAGTGTTATCAGGGTCTAAGGCTCCTAAAGCAGTCAACAAGTTCTTCCACTGTGTAGGACAACTTTGGAGCACCTCTAGGGTATAAATCACATAGGGTGCCTCACCCAAGTCTTCAGCAACATTGTAGAACTGTGCAGCTCGGGCATTGGGATTAAAGACAACCTTCCTGAGGGTATTCTTAGGTAGGTGCAAGATCAAGTCAAGATTAGGTTTCTCGATGGTAAGAGGGCCATTAGATGAAGATGAAGAAGAATTAACAGGAGGAGTTTTCTCAAGAGACGGATTTTCATCCTTCTTCTCTACAGGTTTCTCTTTCCTTTATTATCATTCTTCGTGGCCATAGCCTTGGTATTTTCCTATTGGTTTCTAGGTTTTTTATTTTTCCCTTTACCTTTCTTCTTGTGATCGAGTGTCTATGTACTTTGGATAGCATTTACCTTGGTGAAAATTGTAGTAGTAGAAGGAGTAGTAGTAGAAGTACTTTGTTGCTTGGCAGGCTTGGATGTTGATAAGGGATGGATTGAACCGACAACCCCATCAACAGGAGTTTCTATAGGTGAATTGGTAGGGTCTATGCTAGGACGAGGAGGTTGAGGGATTAGGTCATACAGAGTTCCATATTGGGAATATACCAAGTCCAGATACTAAGCGTGACTGATATCCTGCTCTTCACTAATAGCACCACCCATAGACACATCTCAAGAAATGGGAGGCAACAAGGATTTTGTGAACCAATCAACTAATAGTTGGTCTGGGATGGGAGCTTTAATGAGTCGTATATGCCTTCTCCACTCATGAATATGGCCTGATATATGCGTGGAAGTATTTTGATGAAGCGGAGTTAAAAGTTTCGTACCCATTTCACAACGAATGGGTAGCTAAAAATGTGTGAGAAAAATGGCTTCCAATGAGCTAAAATCCACAAACGAATGTTGTGGAAGTTCAATGTAACACTTTGCGGCCCTACCGGTCAAATTTCACTGAAAGAGTCTCAAACAGATAAGTCATTCATCAAGGAGTTGGAAGAACACCACATATTGAACATCATGACATGATTTTTGGGATCATCTCCCTACTTCCCATCAAACTTCGGAATGTCTAATGGTAACTTGACTGGAATAGTAGGCCATGAAGGATTATCCTGAGTGGGGCCATTAATCAACTTGGACAAATTAGGAAAGTCCAAAGTTTCCAAGAATGGAAGTTTCCGATTAGGTTCGACATACCGGTAGGGCCATAAGTTGACAGATACACAAGCTATTGGGCTGGTCGATAGGTAGATGATCCTCCCAAAGATCCTTTCGAAGGGAGTGGACCTCCAGGAGGAGGGACACCTAGAAGTGGTGGGCCTCTAGGTGGTGGTCCCCTAGAAGGTGGACCCCCAAGTGGTTGACCTCCCAAAGGTGGGCCTCTGGGTGGTGGTCATCCTGAAAGTGAACCTCCAAGTCATGGGACTCTAGGTGGTGGTCCTCTGTAACATGGAACTCCTCTAGGTGGGCCTCCACTAGGGGGTCCTCCAAAGGGTGGGCCACCATAAGGTGTCCCTCAAGAACCTCCAACAATATTAATAGGTATTCCTCCCATTTCTCACATGTACGACCAATTAGGTTTTCCCCATGATGTAAACATGTTTCTAGGGTAAGGAATTCTAGGATACATATCCCCTGAAGATGTAGGTTGATAATTTATACTTCCTACAGGTGGTTGATTTCCTAGTTAAACATATCCCAAGAATATTGGTTAACTGTAAGTTGTACCACTAAGGGTTGACCTAAACTTAACGTAGGGTTTACCATATTGGTGTTGGTGGGAGGAACAACCATTGTTGGTTGTCCTATAGCAGGGGTCTGTCTGACAATAGAAATAACTCCACTAACTATGGGCACAACTTGAGTTGGGGGTTTCCCCCCATTGTTGGAAGATGCAGATACCACTTGAACTGAGGATTGACCCCCAGCTACAGAGGGTATGGGAGGACTAGAAACATACCTAGGATTTGAAATTGCAGGAGCATGGTTGGAGGTTTGACGTAAATTAGGAGTGATCACACCATGATTCGGTGATACATCAGGAGCAACCAAAGATGAGGAAAGTGAACAATGTCGAGAAGGAAAAGGTTACGAAAGATGTAGGAAAAGAGCAGAAATAGGTTCTTTATGTGGAACAGGTGTAGAGATGATTTTTTCAAGGTTATCGTGAATGTTTTGTAAACATTCAAAAGACAGTTGGAACCTTATGTACATTTTTTCATCTAATGAAGCACCTATGGGAGGATTTACAAAAGAATTTCTGGTAATCCCGAATTTGGAAAGGGATTGACCCATAGAAGTTCTCCAAAAGGGAGAATTAGGGCCATATTCTGTCTCACCAAGACTATCGGCATGACCTTCCATTGGAAAATGAAAGGCAGTTTCAACCTTAAGAGGCTATTCGAACAAGGGATTAGTGTAAGTGGTGAATTTCTCTCCACCCTACACAACTGGGATTCCTTCCACATGGGAGTCAGTTGTAGAACCTTGATCTGTGGCTTCCATTGGGTTCTCCCCTATGACAGGAGGAAATTTGAGTGGAAATCCCTGGTTTCTTCTAGATCATCTCAACTGAAACTCAGATAGATTATAAGATCACTAGAACCTAACCTAGGGTTTCAAAACTAGAAAAATCACAAAAAAATTCTCGTACACAAAGCTAAAGGCCACAAGAAAAATTAAGTGACAATAAAGGCTGATATAAGCTGGTTCCTCATTAGGATTGTCAATTTTTTGCAACCTACTATATACCGTAGGGTCACACAGTAAAACACAACAAGGAGGATCAACTGTCCCTCACCTAAATACTCGACTACGTGGACGACACGTGCATACTAATCTCCCCGAGTGTTGTTCTCGGTGTATTTCATGAACCAGCTGACCAAAAGGGATTTTCTTAAATGGTTTTACGAATCCTAGAAGGGCCTCTTGATATACACAAGGTATGTGGGAATTCAAATCCGTAGTAGTGTTGTCTAATGCACAACCGTTCACAAGGGACCTTCCGATATACAATCGAGTACGTGAAGTACCTTTCAATATACCTCAAGGGTATGTGAGAGTCCATTCTATATACCAACGGTACGTGGAAGAACCTGTCATGTCCAAAATTTTGAATTGGGTCACAATGGCCTAATCACATTTTCCATATTCATGAGATTTTGTCAAATTGATGCTACGGGTCAAATAATTTCCAAGGAGGAAAATTACTAGTTTCCTAGGTTGGGGGTGGAATCTTTCGGATTTGGAATGAGGGGGACAATAAATGACGTTTAAAAATTAGAATGGCCTAAATATTTAATAAATGATATAAATAAATAAATACAAGGGAAAATCAAATTGGAAATTGAGCATGGAGACACATGGAGACTATGGGGCCTGTTGTCCGCCGATTGCACACCAGCAGCAGAAATATTCTAAAAGCTGTCTCCTCACTTGAGAAAGTGGGAGAGGTGTGAATTTGGGGGAAGGCACAGAGCTAGGTACTGTCACCTACTACTAGATCCTCCGTTTAGGCTAACTCCTAATGAAGCCAAGGGGGGTAGTCCCTAACAAAGAGTTTTCTATGGCTCAATGTTTAAGTTAATTTTTAGATGTTTCAGATGCGGATGGATGTTGTTTAGGAGTTATTGTGATTTAAGATGATTAATGTGATGAATTTAACACGAGACAAAGAAATCCACGTTTCTATCAAGAGATCACACATATAAGCAAATATTCCACACTTATAACTTTAGCATTCAAATATAATCAATTGAAATGGACCATAAACAGTTGATCAAGATAGAAAATTAATCAAATATAACAAAGGACCAGTGCCTTATGGAGTCAAATAAGCGCGTGAAATAAAGTCTAGGAATTAAGCTAGTGAGTATTAGGTTTTTCAAGTGCTCTTGGTATATTTTAAGAGTTTTTTGTTTGCAATCTTCACTTATGGTGGCTGGATGTCCTAACCGGTAATACCTTCAGTGGCTCTGTTCGAAGACATGATGGACCTGTCTGGGGTCAAAGGTAAGTGTTCAATAACTTAAATACCAGTGCCCAGATTAGGTAGCCCGATGCCCACACTTGGAATTTTCCCACATGCCTCGGTATTTATCGAACAACGTTGGTACATTGGTTATGGGGAAAAGTTTTAGTTAAGTTCCTCTTGTGGGGTTTAGAGATTCAATGTCGTTTCTGGGTATTCTAATCGAAGATCGGTCAGAGCATACTCTAGCAAAGAGGGAATGGGGTTAATTAATTAAAACTCTCTGACAGAGAGCGCTCTTGACCTCGTCTTATGACAGTGGTTCAAGAGACTTAGCTAATCTATATGCTTGATGCAAGGATATGCAGTGGGAATGCTCTTCGATAGAGAGTGCTCTTGACTTGGATTACGGCAAGTTCAAGAGACTTTAAAGATTAATTGATTAACTTATTAAACAATGAAAAGACGACTCTTCGATAGAGAGCACTCTTGATCTACAAAGTGAGATTCAAGAGATTTCTACTTTAAACAGTTGAATTACTTATGAAAGATACAAAAAATTAAAAGGTGAAGTAATCAACCTAGTTAATGAAACAAAATGGGCTAATATAACAATTAGTATCTACTTTGAAAAAAAAATGAAACTACTTTAAGTACTCGAAATAAATCTAAGCTAAGAACAAAAAACACTCTTCCCCAAATGGGGAAGAAAAACCAAGTATGGGAGGCCCTATCCCACTTAGCCTTGTTTTATTAATGAATTACAAATGCCTTTGGAACTTAACCTTGTCAGGACTTTGAGAAGTAACTTAAGTAAAAATGAAAAACTCTTATGAGTTTGTACAAAGGAGAATGACTTCTTTTTTGGCTTTGGATCCTTGTCTTAGGATCTAGCTCTGCTTGCTCTTTCTTGTTTGGTTTCGCTTTTGGTTCACCTGTGGATAAGAGCTCGTTTTTTATGTAAAATGCACGATTTTTGGCGAAACGACTTGGGATTTTTTGCAAATTTAAAATTAAATATTTTTTTAACATTTTAGGCTAATTTCCAGAATCTTGAAAATAGAGATCCACTTGTAGCAATCAAAGTAACCAGGTGTATTGTTTAATCTTTGTTGATGGAAGGAAGAAGAAGCCCTGACTGTTGTATTTCTTTCTTGGATTGAGAAGCGCTTAGGAGAACCTGCAAAACAAAAGAATTAGATGAAAATAACCACCGGTTCATGAAGAAGAGCTTGATCTTTAAGCTTGTCCTTCAACTTTGATGATCTCTGCAAAACCCTTGAAAAAAAAATTAAATCCGAACAAAATACTCATAAACTAGATTGTTATCCCTTCAAGAGTATATATTGAATAATGATTTAATAATTGAAAAAGAGAAGGGTAAGAGAGATATCACAAAAAGACAGTGTGAGTCCACAATTCCAATAGCTCATACATAGACCTCCAAAGTCACAAATTTATTCCAATCTTTAAACAAATATTACAATAATTTTGGCAGAGTGTTCATACCCAAAATCTCCTTCCAATAGAGCTGAAAGAGCCTTTATTTTAACAAATGAGAGAGTGCTAAAACCCTAAAACCAAAAAACCAACCCTAACCAACTTAGCCACCTAATAAAGAGCCCAGACCTAAACCAGAGAACCAGGAGTGAGGGGAGGCCTCCACCCAGGCAAGGCACCCCCACTCCAAACCTGTGCACTGAAAAAAAGCCAAGGATGAGGCCACATGTGTGAGTCTGAATGTAGGTAAGCTCATCCTTTATGTCTGGCAGGAGCCTGAGCTAGGTTTGGGAAGCCCAATGATGGTGTAAGCTTTAGTCTTCACCTTGATCAAATCACTGGACCAATGAGAGCTCTCCATCTCATCTTTAGCTGGAGATGACATGTCTGATAACTGATAATAAATTAATTGCTCTCTTAATGATGACTGAAGCTGAGTTATGATAACTCCAATCATCATAAGTGTTCCATGAGATGTCATTTAGTCTTTTATTTTAATAAATTTGGATTAATTTGGAGAGTTTTAGTTTTCTCCAAAATAATCATTTTTTTAATAAAAATCATTTTTTAATAAAAATCATTTTTTTACTAAAAATCATTTTTTACTCAAAACTGACTTTTTTGAGTAAAAAGGCATTATGTGCCTGATTGCTGATCTGAAAGTTGGCTCTAATTGGTTGGCTGATCAAGAATGATTTTTGGCTTAAGTTTAGAGCCTTCAATCACTAAATTCTGAGTCCGGATCACGAGCGGGTTTTTTCCATTTAATTTATGAAAAAATTAACCCAAAAAACTTAGGAAAAGTAATTAAAAATTTAAAAATTAAAAAAAAAAAAATTCACTTTTCGAAAAATATTTTTTTGAAATTTTTTTATGTGTCCAGATGATTTAGGACATGACCATGATCTATCTAAATAATTTCTAGTAGGCTCATAACACTCAGTTGGGCTCTAATAACCCCCCAAGGCCCAGAATTCAACATCGGGCATTCCAGCTTTGGAGGAAGCAGGAGAAAACCTCGTCAATTATATTCGGCTAAAGGCAAAGCATAATTGTTAGGGGCAAAAAAATCCCTGGAATACCCTATTTGAGATTCTATGTCCCAAGAGACCGAACCACTCAAAAATATCCTACTAGCACATTTTATTACAAACCCCGTGGGGCCATGGTCAAAATTATTCAAATAAAAAAGTGACTAGCCAATATTGGCTAGACAAGCAGACGGATCAACTGATACACTGGAATCAGACTTTGAACAAGTCTATCAACCGGCGGCTCCTCAGGTAACCCAACTTATGGTACAAAAAGTTGGATAACATCTGGCTCCAACTGTGGGACGTGTGCTCGATCTAGTCTCTTATGCAAGGAGAGCATACGAGAACCCCAGAATATTTGGTTTCCATATCCTATAAAAACATCTCAACTTGACAAGAAAACCTTAGTAGCACAAGTTTTATGAAAAAGAGCCAATGATCCAAAAGTTGTTTTATTCAAAGAAAAAATTTCACTAAAAAATTTATTTATTTCTAAGTACATAAAGAAAATGCTAAAGTAAACACTCACTTTAAGGAGCTATTTTCCTACTCTAAGCGTGATACACAAAAGGTTAGGTGTAATCATAAATCCAATGTAACAACCTAAGCATTTTATTAATGTAAAAATGTTTTTCCTTGTCTTTGGTTACCAGCCAAAGTAAGAACACAATTTCCAGAAAATGCAAACCTGCATGATGATCCAGAATGGGCGGGCTGGATGGGGAATCATAGGCATGAATAATGTCATCAAACTTCTTCCCAAACTGGTAGGTGATTGCGCAGGTTGTTTCTACCCATGAATCGATACCGCTGATATACAAATCGAGATGATGCAGCAGGTCGACTACTCCATCATGCTGATCATCAAGGCCTATCAAATAATAACTCGTTGTATAAGCCCCAAGCTACTCCAAAACATAAGGAGCATCTATATGTGAAGAAAATGGTTGAGAAAAAACTTCAACTAGTTGTATCCCATCTGAATTTTCACCACACTGCTTCTCCAAGTCCTTATTACATATATTCAGATACAATTCCGACTGATCATAGGAAAACTCCAACTGCTCTTCTTTATAAGTCTTAGAATAACAACTCCCCATACTGGACACATCATAGATGAGATTCTCAAAAATATTTTCAAAAGTATCATAGGTTGGATTTTCAATAAATGTCCAATAGTCATCATCGCCATCTATGTCGGATATGAGAGATGCCTCATCACTTGTATCAAGTCCCTGGCTAAACTCCTCATTCTACTCAAAACAATCTTCTTCAAAAAGTTGGGTTTCAAAGATATCACATGGGACCCAACTTTCCAAATATTTGTCATCCGGCTTCATTTGCTTGACATTGTTCTTTTTTCTATATTGTCTATCAAAGATGTTTTATAAGGCAAGAAAGCCACGTGTTACAAGATTGAAATGGTTACCCTCATCCTTATATTATGTACCTTCCTCACGTTCACTGGCTTTATAATTAGAAAATTCATCAAGATGATTAATAAATTTCAATATTTGTGCATCATCTTGGAAAACATGCCAATGTTCAAGATTATCAGGAATAGAAGGTCTGAAGTTAATCTCTAAAGGACAACCCCCCTTTAACATCTCATCTGATGGATGAAGAGTTGACGTTAAAACTGCAAGCTTGTTGGAGGCACTATTATGATCTCTAGGGACTGCTTCTAAGTTAAGGGCATCAAAGAATTCCATTGTATCCCAGATTGCATTTCTATATTTCTTAAGTCTTTGACCCTTACATGCAAACTGACCCTTGTTTAGGATTATTAATCCTCCCTTGTACAAATTTGGTCATATGTCTAAATCAGGAGTCATGTCTAAATCAGGAGTCCATCCATTCTATTTATAGTCATTAGCACCATTGGTTAAACTTGACCAAATTGGGGCACATGTTTCAGTTACCAAAGTGTGGGGAACACTAATTGAGGCTCACTGCCACTTATTGCACTTGATTGCATAAGTTTAAGAGTCTCCTAGATCAATCCCTACAATTTAGGAAGCAACTGGGAGTGCCGAAACCAACCAAGGTCAGTTAACTTCAGTTGATGACTAGTCAAGCCAAGTTAGGAGTCAGTTACATTCAGTTCTAGCTCTCTACATTTAGTTAAATAATGGTTTAATTAATTGCACACATGTGGGGCATTTTTATCACCTACCATAGTCAGTTAACCATTATTTAATACTAAATGTAACAGTTGGTTGTGTTTTAGAACTCCAGTTATGATTTAGACAAGGACAGTTAACTACTGGGTCCTTAACTTCAGTTGATGACTAGTCAAGACAAGTTAGGAGTCAGTTACATTCAGTTAAATAATGGTTTAATTAATTGCACACATGTGGGGCACTTTTCTCACCTACCACAGTCAGTTAACCATTATTTAATACTAAATGTAACAGTTAGTTGTGTTTTAGAACTCCAATTGTGATTTAGACAAGTCTTGGTTACCTACAATCAAGTAGAGTCATCAATTCGAGCTTCCTCATGTGGATTCGAATTGATTGTGGCTATTAAAGCCATTTTACATCATTGTAATTATTATCTGAATTACTTTTTTGATTAATGAAAGCATTCACAGCTGCAAGCCTTTTGCACTGTTTCATTCTTCAATTGCTGAGTAAATTGTGAGATCTTCTTTGTGAGTTTTGTTTTTGTCTACAGATCTATATGCTCAAATTTACAAAGGGCATCAAATAATTCCATTGTATCCCAGATTGCATTTCTATATTTCTTAATTCTTTGACCCTTACATGCAAACTGACCCTTAACTTGTTGGACAATCAAATCAGAGTCCCCTTTAATATCAAGCTACTTAATCCCCATGTCCTTGGCAATCTCAATTCCCAGTAGAAGTGCCTCATATTCTGCTACATTGTTGGTTGCCTCAAATTCTAATCTAAAAGAAAAGTTGAAAACTTTACCTTTAGGTGACATAATGACTATCCCAGCACCTTTCCCTTCTCTATAATAGGCTCCATCAAAGTTCATCCTCCATAATTCATTAAGCTTTTCATTTTTTATTTCTTCATGGATAGGCTCTAAGAAAGTGGAGTTAATCTAGTACATCCCTAGTTCACTTGAGTAGTTGACATACTCATTTGATGGATTCCCCGGGTTTTCTACATGATGTCTTCGTTCTTTCTCCGTATGTAACTTAACTAATGAATCTTCTGATGCAGGTACAATGGCGTAAGTCCAATCCATTTGGATGGATCCCCCTAAAGTTGCACTGAATTTTCTGGACAAGAGCATGCCCCATTTATCTGGTACATCTATGACGAGAATATCCATGGTAACATGGATTTCGGGATACTTTGCTAATCTCACATTTTGCTTTTCGATCATACCTTCAACTTTGACGGGTCTAGAATCCATGGCACATACATTTTGGTAAGGGTGAGTGGTTCTAAGGCCAAGTTGCTGTATGACTTTCTTGGTCATAATATTTGATCCCGATCCTGAATCTAGCATACAGTTGTGCAGGAGAAATTCACCTATCATCAATGACATGTAGAAGGGCGGGTGATCTTGTTTTCTTAGGTCCCTAGTATGCAAGATTATAGGAGGATCTCCGCAAACATTTTCTTGACTAGAAGGAGGTTGTTCTATAGTGTTGGCAAAAGTTACTTTCTTTGGAGCTTTAGGTTTTTCATGTACAACTATTTTTGAGGTACAAGGGGGATCATTGTTAATTTGAGGCTCAAGCATTTTCAACAATTTCTCATTTTGACCAGGAATTTTACATAATTCAAGCACGGGAACCGGGACTTTAGAGTTTGCTAACCAACTACCTAAATCAAAAGTTAGAGCAACAGAATCTGACTTATCATCTATTTCAGGAGGGGTGTCAGAAATTGTTACCTTTGGAGCAGTTTGGGTAGATGGTCCTTCCCTAGGTCTTCTTTGATATGTCATGCCTGTGAAATTTTGAACATTGTTACTATTCGGAGGAATTTCCCTGTAATACTCAGTTAAGTAATCAACCTATTGATGAAACTTGTTAGCTTGATTCCAACTATCCTTGTGGTCAACATAGATGTCTCCAACATTGTGAATGAATTCAGGCTCGCTTGCAGACGTACTAGGACCGCACCCCTCTAGATAACCATGCTCCTGGACATAACATGCATAATGACAGCCAGATTCCTCATGGAAATCTCTACACGCCCTACAAAATGGTTTGTAAGGTTCAACCACATTCGTGGCCTCTATCTGATGAGGAGGCCTCTGCTCATGGTTCGGATTCTTTCTCTGCCATGTTGTCTTGGTAGGAAAAGTTCTAGGAGCAGGATGAGTTTGAGTTTTTCCATTGTTATTACCCTATTCTGAATTTCCTTTAACTGCGCTAAATGTTTCTGTTCTGCCTCCTCCATATTCTTATTCATCTCCATTTTCATATCGATCATCTGTTTTTCATAGGCATCCTTCATAGCTGATAAAGGATCCTTGTCTTTGGGCTCACTAATTTTCAAAGGGGTGGAAGACCTTGAATAACCGTGGAGGTTAGACTCACCAAATGACTGCATATTCTTATCAATTTTGATAGCCAAACCCTGAGCTAGAAGTAAATTATCTGGCTCCTTATCTCTAATTTGGTATTGGATTTTACCACTCAAAGCTTCGATGTAATAGTCCAAAACAAAAGCTGCTGGAGGAGAGTAAGTGGCAGGGATGGAATTTGCTAATTCAGTGAACCTGTTGTTGAATTCGTCCATTGTTTTAGTTTCGGAATTATTTATGCTGGTCAAAGCCGCTACTAGATGTCTAGGCTCCTTTCTGCTACCAAACTTTCCAAGGAAAGAAGCCTTGAAGTCAGCTAAGGTGGAGAAAGAATTGTCTGGCAAATTATCGTACCAGTTGCCAGCTTTGCCATCCAAAGAAAAGGAAAACAAGGTCATGTAAACATCTTCATGCCTATCAGCACCCTTGACATGGGCACCACAGTGTCTGGTGAAATTCCTGATATGCTGCTCAGCAGAGAGGGAGGCATCAGTGCCATTATATGTCGTAAGCTTATCGATAGCCTTGTCAGAGATATCATGAGGATGACCTGCTATCTGAGAAAAATTAAGTTGAGTAAAAAACTCACCCATTGGATTAAGGAAACAGTTATTATTTTACAAATTTTCTATGTTTTCTGGAAATAAAATATGGATGTCTGAAACAGACTCAGATCCAAGTTCTGCAAGGATCTTATGAGAAGATAGTTTGTTTAATCTCCTCCTTAAGACCTTTTCAGGGTCAGGGATGAAATCGACCAAACCTACAGAGTTTCTTCTAGTAGAATACCTTGAGGTGTTAACTAACAGTGGAGTCTCCAGGTGGACTTAAGTATAATTTCAAAGAGTGATTGGACTAAAAAATCTACCAAAAAAGGATAAAAGGTAAAAAACTAAAAGAAACAAAGGTCGTCCAGGAACAAAAAGATTTTTCCCTGGAAATGGCACCAAAAGATGTTGTCCGCCGATTCCACACCAACAGCAGAAATCTTCTAAAAGCTGCCTCCTCACTTGAGAAAGTGGGAGAGGTGTGACCTTGGGGGCAATCACAAAGATAGGTACTGTCACCTACTCCTAGCTCCTCCGTTTAGGCTAACTCCTAATGAAGCCAAGGGGGGTAATCCCTAACAAAGAGTTTTCTATGGCTCAATGTTTAAGTTAATTTTTAGATGTTTCAGATGCAGATGGATGTTGTTTAGGAGTTATTGTGATTTAAGATGATTAATGTGATGAATTTAGCACAAGACAAAGCAATCCACGTTGCTATCAAGAGATCACACATATAAGCAAATATTCCAGACTTATAACTTTAGCATTCAAATATAATCAATTGAAATGGACCATAGACAGTTGATCAAGATAGAAAATTAATCAAATATAACAAAGGACCAGTGCCTTATGGAGTCAAATAAGCGCGTGAAATAAAGTCTAGGAATTAATCTAGTGAGTATTAGGTTTTGCAAGTGCTCTTGGTAGATTTTAAGAGTTTTTTGTTTGTAATCTTCACTTATGGTGGCTGCATGTCCTAACTGGTAATACCTTCAGTGGCTCCGTTCGAAGACATGACGGACCTGTCTGGGGTCAAAGGTAAGTGTTCAATAACTTAACTACCAGTGCCCAGATTACGTAGCCCGTCGCCCACACTTGGAATTTTCCCACATGCCTCGGTATTTATTGAACAACGCCGGTGCGTTGGTTATGGGAAAAAGTTTTAGTTAAGTTCCTCTTGTGGGGTTTAGAGATCCAATGCCATTTCTGGGTATTTCGATCGAAGATCGGTCAGAGCATACTCCGGCAAAGAGGGAAGGGGGTTAATTAATTAAAGGGATGTGAGTTGTGAATTTTATTAAGTTAATTAATTAAAAATCTCCGACAGAGAGTGCTCTTGACCTCGTCTTATGATAGTGGTTCAAGAGACTTAGGTAATCTATATGCTTGATGCAAGGATATGCAGTGGGAATGCTCTTCGATAGAGAGTGCTCTTGACTTGGATTATGGCAAGTTCAAGAGACTTTCAAGATTAATTGATTAACTTATTAAACAATGAAAATTTGACTCTCCAATAGAGAGCACTCTTGATCTACAAAGTGTGATTCAAGAGATTTCTACTTTAAACAGTTGAATTACTTATGAAAGATACAAAAAATTAAAAGATGAAGTAATCAACCTAGTTAATGAAACAAAATGGCCTAATCTAACAATTAGTATCTACTTTGCAAAAAAAATGAAACTACTCTAAGTACTCGAAATAAATCTAAGCTAAGAACAAAAAACACTCCTCCCCAAATGGGGATGAAAAACCAAGTATGGGAGGACCTATCCCACTTAGCCTTGTTTTATTAATGAATTACAAATGCCTTTGGAACTTAATCCTTGTCAGGACTTTGAGAAGTAACTTAAGTAAAAATGAAAAAATCTTATGAGTTTGTACAAAGGAGAATGACTTCTTTTTTGGCTTTGGATCCTTGTCTTAGGATCTAGCTCTGCTTGCTCTTTCTTGTTTGGTTTAGCTTTTGGTTCACCTGTGGATAAGAGCTCATTTTTTATGTAAAATGAACGATTTTTGGCGAACAACTTGGGATTTTTTGCGAATTTAAAATTAAAGATTTTTTAACATTTTAGGCTAATTTCCAGAATCTTGAAAATAGAGATCCACTTGTAGCAATCAAAGTAACCAGCTGTATTGTTTAATCTTTGTTGATGGAAGGAAGGAGAAGCCTTGACTGTTGTATTTATTTCTTGGATTGAGAAGCGCTTAGGAGAACTTGCAAAACGAAAGAATTAGATGAAAATAACCACCAGTTCATGAAGAAGAGCTTGATCTTTAAGCTTGTCCTTCACCTTTGATGATCTCTGCAAAACCCTTGAAAACAAAATTAAATCCGAACAAAATACTCATAAACTAGATTGTTAGCCCTTCAAGAGTATATATTGAATAATGATTTAATAATTGAAAAAGAGAAGGGTAAGAGAGATATCACCAAAAGACGGTGTGAATCCACAATTCCAATAGCTCATACATAGACCTCCAAAGTCACAACTTTATTCCAATCTTTAAACAAATATTACAATAATTTTGGTAGAGTGTTCATACCCAAAATCTCCTTCCAATAGAGCTGAAAGAGCCTCTATTTTAATAAATGAGAGAGGGCTAAAATCCTAAAACCAAAAAACCAACCCTAACTAGCTTAGCCAACTAATAAAGAGCCCAGACCTAAACTGAAGAACCGGGAGTGAGGGGAGGCCTCCACCCAGGCAAGGCACCCCCACTCCAAACCTGTGCACTGAAAACAAGCCAAGGATGAGGCCACATGTGTGAGTCTGGATGTAGGTAAGCTCATCCTTTAGGTCTGGCAGGAGCCCGAGCTAGGTTTGGGAAGCCCACTGATGGTGTAAGCTTCAGTCTTCACCTCGATCAAGTCACCGGACCAATGAGAGCTCTCCATCTCATCTTTAGCTGGAGATGACATGTCTGATAACTAATAATAAATTAATTGCTCTCTTAATGATGACTGAAGCTGAGTTATGATAACTCCAATCATCATAAGTGTTCCATGAGATGTCATTTAGTCTTTTATTTTACTAAATTTGGATTAATTTGGAGAGTTTTAGTTTTCTCTAAAATAATCATTTTTTTTTAATAAAAATCACTTTTTTACTAAAAATCATTTTTTACTCAAAACTGACTTTTTTGAGTAAGAAGGCATTATGTGTCCGATTGTTGATCTGAAAGTTGGCTCTAATTGGCTGGCTGATCAAGAATGATTTTTGGCTTAAGGTTAGAGCCTTCAATCACTGAATTCTGATTTCGGATCACGAGTGGGTTTTTTCCATTTAATTTATGAAAAAATTAACCCAAAAAACTTAGGAAAAGTAATTAAAAATTTAAAAATTTAAAAAAAAAAAAATTTCACTTTTCGAAAAATATTTTTTCGAAATTTTTTTATGTGTCCAGATGACTTAGGACATGACCATGATCTATCTAAATAATTTCTAGTAGGCTTATAACACTCAGTGGGGCTCTAATAATCCCCCATGTCCCAGAATTCAACATCGGGCATTCCAGCTTTTGAGGAAGCGGGAGAAAAGCTCGTCAATTATACTCGGCTAAAGGCAAAACATAATTGTCAGGGGAAAAAAACTCCCTGGAATACCCTATTTGAGATTCTACGTCCCAAGAGACCGAACCACTCAAAAATATCCTACTAGCACATTTTATTACAAACCTCGTGGGGCCATGGTCAAAATTATTCAAATAAAAAAGTGTCTAGCCAATATTGGCTAGACAAGCAGACGGATCAACTGATACACTGAAATCAGACTTTGAACAAGTCTGTCAACCGGCGGCTCCTTAGGTAACTCAACTTATGGTACAAAAAGTTGGATAACATCTGGCTCCAACTGTGGGACGTGTGCTCAATCTAGTCTCTTATGCAAGGAGAGCATACGAGAACCCCAGAATCTCTGGTTTCCATATCCTATAAAAACATCTCAACTTGACAAGAAAACCCTAGTAGCACAAGTTTTATGAAAAAGAGCCAATTATCCAAAATTTAATTTATTCAAAGAAAAAACTTCACTGAAAAATTTATTTATTTCTAAGTACATAAAGAAAATGCTAAAGTAAACATTCACTTTAAGGAGCTAGTTTCCTACTCTAAGCATGATACACAAAAGGTTAGGTGTAATCATAAATCCAATGTAACCACCTATGCATTTTATTAATGTAAAAAGGTTTTTCCTTGTCTTTGGTTACCAGCCAAAGTAAGGACACAATTTCCAGAAAATGCAAACCTGCATGATGATCTAGAATGGGCGGGCTGGATGGTGAATCATAGGCATGAATAATGTTGTCAAACTTCTTCCCAAACTGGTAGGTGATCGCGCAGGTTGTTTCTACCCATGACTGGATACCACTGATATACAAATCGAGATGATTCGGCAGGTCGACTACTCCATCATGCTGATCATCAAGGCCTATCAAATAATAACTCATTGTATAAGCCCCAAGCTGCTCCAAAACATAAGGACCATCTATATGTGAAGAAAATGGTTGAGAAAAAACTTCAACTAGTTGTATCCCATCTAACTCTTCACCACACTGCTTCTCCAAGTCCTTATTACATATACTCAGATACAATTCCGACTGATCATAGGAAAACTCCAACTGCTCTTCTTTATAAGTCTTAGAATAACAACTCCCCATGCTGGACACATCATAGATGAGATTCTCAAAAATATTTTCAAAAGTATCGTAGGTTGGATTTTCAATAAATGTCCAATAGTCATCATCGTTATCTATGTCGGATATGAGAGATGCCTCATCACTGGTATCAAGTCCCTGGCTACACTCGTCATTCTGCTCAAAACAATCTTCTTCAAAAAGTTGGGTTTCAAAGATATAACATGGGACCCAACTTTCCAAATATTTGTCATCCGGCTTCATTTGCTCGACATTGTTCTTTTTTCTATCCTGTCTATCAAAGATGTTTTCTAAGGCAACAAATCCACGTGTTACAGGATTGAAACGGTTACCCTCATCCTTATATTCTTTACCTTTCTCACATTCACTGGCTTTATAATTAGAAAATTCATCAAGATGACTAATAAATTTCAATATTTGTGCATCGTCTTGGAAAACCTGCCAATGTTTAAGATTATCAGGAATAGAAAGTCTGAAGTTAATCTCTAAAGGACAATCCCCCTTTAACATCTCATCTGATGGCTGAAGAGTTGACGCTGAAACTACAAGCTTGTCGGAGGCACTATTTTGATCTCTAGGGACTGCTTCTAAGTTAAGGGCATCAAAGAATTCCATTGTATCCCAGATTGCATTTCTATATTTCTTAAGTCTTTGACACTTACATGCAAACTGACCCTTAACTTGTTGGACAATCAAATCAGAGTCCCCTTTAATATCAAGCAACTTAATCCCCATGTCCTTGGAAATCTCAATGCCCAGTAGAAGTGCCTCATATTCTGCTACATTGTTGGTTGCCTCAAATTCTAATCTAAAAGCAAAGTTGAAAACTTTACCTTTAGGTGACATAATGACTATCCCAGCACCTTTCCCTGCTCTAGAATAGGCTCCATCAAAGTTCATCCTCCATAATTCATTAAGCTTTTCATTTTTTTATTTCTTCACGGATAGGTTCTAAGAAAGTGGAGTTAATCTGGTACATCCCTAGTTCACTTGAGTAGTTGACATACTCATTTGATGGATTCCCTGGGTTTTCTACATGATGTCTTCGTTCTTTCTCCGTATGTAACTTAACTAATGAATCTTCTGATGCAGGTACAGTGGCGTAAGTCCAATCCATTTGGATGGATCCCCCTAAAGTTGCACCGAATTTTCTGGACAAGAGCATGCCCCATTTATCCGGTACATCTATGACGAGAATATCCATGGTAACATGGATGTCGGGATACTTTGCTAATCTCACATTTTGCTTTTCGATCATACCTTCAACTTTGATGGGTCTAGAATCCATGGCACATACATTTTGGTAAGGGCGAGTCGTTCTAAGGCCAAGTTGCTGCATGACTTTATTGGTCATAATATTTGATCCCGATCCTGAATCTAGCATACAGTTGTGCAGGAGAAATTCACCTATCATCAATGACATGTAGAAGGGTGGGTGATCTTCTTTTCTTGGGTCCCTAGTATGCAAAATTACAGGAGGATCTCCACAAACATTTTCTTGACTAGAAGGAGGCTATTCTATAGTGTTGGAAAAAGTTACTTTCTTTGGAGCTTTAGTTTTTCAAGTACAACTATTTTTGAGGTACAAGGGGGATCATTGTTAATTTGAGGCTCAAGTATTTTCAACAATTTCTTATTTTGACTAGGAATTTTACATAATTCAAGCATAGGAACTGGGACTTTAGAGTTTTCTAACCAACTACTTAAATCAAAAGTTAGAGCAACAGAATCTGAGTTTGAGTTTTTTCCATTGTTATTACCCTATTCTGAATTTCCTTTAACTACGCTAAATATTTCTGTTCTGCCTCCTCCATATTCTTCTTCATCTCCCTTTTCATATCGATCATCTGTTTTTCATAGGCATCCTTCATAGCCGATAAAGGATCCTTGTCTTTGGGCTCACTAATTTTCAAAGGGGTGGAAGACCTTGAATAACTGTGGAGGTTAGACTCACCAGATGACTGCATATTCTTATCAATTTTGATAGCAAACCCTGAGCTAGAAGTAAAGTAGCTGGCTCCTTATCTCTAATTTGGTATTGGATTTTACCACTCAAAGCTTCGATGTAATAGTCCAAAACAGAAGCTGCTGGAGGAGAGTAAGTGGCAAGGATGGAATTTGCTAATTTAGTGAACATGTTGTTGAATTCGTCCATTGTTTCAGTTTCGGACTTCTTTATGCTGGTCAAAGCCACTACTAGATGTCTAAGCTCCTTTTTGCTGCCAAACTTTCCAAGGAAAGCAGCCCTGAAGTCAGCTAAGGTGGCGAAAGAATTGTCCAGCAAATTATCGTACCAATTGCCAGCCTTCCCATCCAAAGACAAGGCAAACAAGGTCATGTAAACATCTTCATGCCTATCAGTACCCCTGACATGGGCACCACAGTGTCTGGTGAAATTCCTGATATGATGCTCAGCAGAGAGGAGGCATCAGTGCCATTATATGTCGTAATATTATCGATAGCCTTGTCAGGGATATCATGAGGATGACCTGCTATCTGAGAAAAGTTAAGTTGAGTAAAAAACTCACCCATTGGATTAAGGAAATAGTTATTATTTTACAAATTTTCTAAGTTTTCTGGAAATAAAAGATGGATGTCTGAAACAGACTCAGATCCAAGTTCTGCAACGATCCTATGAGAAGATAGTTTGTTTAATCTCCTCCTTAATACCTTTTCAGGGTCAGGGATGAAATCGACCAAACCTACAGAGTTTCTTCTAGTAGAATACCTTGAGGTGTTAACTGACAGTGGAGTCACTAGGTGGACTTAAGTCTAATTTTAGAGAGTGATTGGACTAAAAAATCTACCAAAACGGGATAAAAGGTAAAAAAATAAAAGAAACAAAGGTCGTCCAGGAACAAAAAGATTTGTCCCCGGCAACGGCGCCAAAAGATGTTGTCCGCCGATTGCACACTAGCAGCAGAAATCTTCTAAAAGATATCTCCTCACTTGAGAAAGTGGGAGAGGTGTGACCTTGGGGGAAAGCACAGAGCTAGGTACTGTCACCTACTCCTAACTCCTCCGTTTAGGCTAACTCCTAACTAAGCCAAGGGGGGTAGTCCCTAACAAAGATTTTTCTATGGCTCAATGTTTAAGTTAATTTTTAGATGTTTCAGATGCAGATGGATGTTGTTTAGGAGTTATTGTGATTTAAGATGATTAATGTGATGAATTTAACACAAGACAAAGCAATCCACGTTGCTATCAAGAGATCACACATATAAGCAAATATTCCATACTTATAACTTTAGCATTCAAATATAATCAATTGAAATGGACCATAGACAGTTGATCAAGATAGAAAATTAATCAAATATAACAAAGGACCAGTGCCTTATGGAGTCAAATAAGTGCGTGAAATAAAGTCTAGGAATTAAGCTAGTGAGTATTAGGTTTTGCAAGTGCTCTTGGTAGATTTTAAGAGTTTTTTGTTTGTAATCTTCACTTATGGTGGCTGGATGTCCTAACCGATAATACCTTCAGTGGCTCCGTTCGAAGACATGACGAACCTGTCTGGGGTCAAAGGTAAGTGTTCAATAACTTAACTACCAGTTCCCAGATTAGGTAGCCCAACGCCCACACTTGGAATTTTCCCACATGCCTCGGTATTTATCGAACAACGTCGGTGTGTTGGTTATGGGGAAAAGTTTTAGTTAAGTTCCTCTTGTGGGGTTTAGAGATCCAATGCCATTTCTGGGTATTCCGATTGAAGATTGGTCAGAGCATACTTTGGCAAAGAGGAAAGGGGGTTAATTAATTAAAGGGATGTGAGTTGTGAATTTTATTAAGTTAATTAATTAAAACTCTCCGACAGAGAGTGCTCTTGACGTTGTCTTATGATAGTGGTTCAAGAGACTTAGCTAATCTATATGCTTGATGCAAGGATATGCAGTGGGAATGTTCTCCGATAGAGAGTGCTCTTGACTTGGATTACGGCAAGTTCAAGAGACTTTCAAGATTAATTGATTAACTTATTAAACAATGAAAAGATGACTCTCTGATAGAGAGCACTCTTGATCTGCAAAGTGAGATTCAAGAGATTTCTACTTTAAACAGTTGAATTACTTATGAAATATACAAAAAATTAAAAGATGAATTAATAAACCTAGTTAATGAAACAAAATGGGCTAATCTAACAATTAGTATCTACTTTGCAAAAAAAATAAAACTACTCTAAGTACTCGAAATAAATCTAAGCTAAGAACAAAAAACACTCTTCCCCAAATGGGGAAGAAAAACCAAGTATGGGAGGCCCTATCCCACTTAGCGTTGTTTTATTAATGAATTACAAATACCTTTGGAACTTAATCCTTGTCAGGACTTTGAGAAGTAACTTAAGTAAAAATGAAAAAATCTTATGAGTTTGTACAAAGGAGAATGACTTATTTTTTGGCTTTGGATCCTTGTCTTAGGATCTAGCTCTGCTTGCTCTTTCTTGTTTGGTTTCGCTTTTGGTTCACCTGTGGATAAGAGCTCGTTTTTTATGTAAAATGCACAATTTTTGGTGAAACGACTTGGGATTTTTTGCGAATTTAAAATTAAAGATTTTTTAACATTTTAGGCTAATTTCCATAATCTTGAAAATATAGATCCACTTGTAGCAATCAAAGTAACCATGTGTATTGTTTAATCTTTATTGATGGAAGGAAGGAGAAGCCCCGACTGTTGTATTTCTTTCTTGGATTGAGAAGCGCTTAGGAGAACCTGCAAAACGAAAGAATTAGATGAAAATAACCACTGGTTCATGAAGAAGAGCTTGATATTTAAGCTTTTCCTTCACCTTTGATGATCTCTGCAAAACCCTTGAAAAAAAAATTAAATCCGAACAAAATACTCATAAACTAGATTGTTAGCCCTTCAAGAGTATATAATGAATAATGATTTAGTAATTGAAAAAGAGAAGGGTAAGAGAGATATCACCAAAAGACGGTGTGAATCCATAATTCCAATAGCTCATACATAGACCTCCAAAGTCACAACTTTATTCCAATCTTTAAACAAATATTACAATAATTTTGGCAGAGTGTTCATACCCAAAATATCCTTCCAATAGAGCTGAAAGAGCCTCTATTTTAACAAATGAGAGAGTGCTAAAACCCTAAAACCAAAAAACCAACCCTAACCAGCTTAGCCACCTAATAAAGAGCCTAGACCTAAACCGAAGAACCGGGAGTGAGGGGAGGCCTCCACCCAGGCAAGGCACCCCCACTCCAAACCTGTGCACTGAAAACAAGCCAAGGATGAGGCCACATGTGTGAGTCTGGATGTAGGTAAGCTCATCCTTTAGGTCTGGCAGGAGCCTGAGCTAGGTTTGGGAAGCCCACTGATGGTGTAAGCTTTAGTCTTCACCTCGATCAAATCACCGGACCAATGAGAGCTCTCCATCTCATCTTTAGCTAGAGATGACATGTCTGATAACTGATAATAAATTAATTGCTCTCTTAATGATGACTGAAGTTGAGTTATGATAACTCCAATCATCATAAGTGTTCCATGAGATGTCATTTAGTCTTTTATTTTACTAAATTTGGATTAATTTGGAGAGTTTTAGTTTTCTCCAAAATAATCATTTTTTTTTAATAAAAAGCATTTTTTAATAAAAATCATTTTTTAAATCATTTTTTTACTACAAATCATTTTTTACTCAAAACTGACTTTTTTTATTAAAAAGGCATTATATGTCCGATTGCTGATATGAAAGTTGGCTCTAATTGGCTGGTTGATCAAGAATGATTTTTGGCTTAAGGTTAGAGCCTTCAATCACTGAATTATGAGTCCGGATCACAAGCGGGTTTTTTCCATTTAATTTATGAAAAAATTAACCCAAAAAACTTAGGAAAAGTAATTAAAAATTTAAAAATTAAAAATAAAAAAAATTTCACTTTTCGAAAAATATTTTTTCGAAATTTTTTTATGTGTCGAGATGACTTAGGACATGACCATGATCTATCTAAATAATTTCTAGTAGGATTATAACACTCAGTTGGGCTCTAATAATCCCCCAAGACCCAGAATTCAACATCGGGCATTCTAGCTTTGGAGGAAGCGGAAGAAAACCTCGTCAATTATACTCGGCTAAAGGAAAAGCATAATTGTCATGGGAAAAAAAACTCCCTGGAATATCCTATTTGAGATTCTATGTCCCAAGAGACCGAACCACTCAAAAATATCCTACTAGTGGTTGATTCCATGAAGATGGGTAACACTTTTTGGCCAAATTTGGCGATGAAAACCTGATTTTTTACTCATGTGCTAGATAGAAGCCCTCAAAACGCATATATGCCATGTGAATTTTGACTTGCAGTAAAAAAAAAAATTGTAGAATATTATGTTGGCTTCATAGTGATATTTTTTTTTAAATATTCCGATGTCATTTAATGTGTGAATTTTTGCATTTAATGAACTGTGTGACCTTAAAAATTTGAAGAAGCTAATAAGTGGCTCGTGTCCACGTAGAGTAATTCAATCTTGTATTAATAATTTTAAAAAAATTATATATATGAGCATGATCTACATAAAATGCAGTGCGATGTGCATATTTTTTTGTTAATTTTTTTCGCATTATACAATTATTTATTATTTTTCGAAAGTGACCACATTCGATTTCAGCATCGTTTTAAACACATATTTGTCCACGTAAAGCAAATTTTTTTATTTTTTCAAAAATTGAAAAACCAAAGATACCCTTTTGAAGAGGACACGTCGATATGTGATGTGTGCATTTTTAAGAATTTTTTGGCTGTGTATTTTTAACTCTGCGGATTTTTCTTTGAGCTGCTTCGAAGTTGCAGTGTGGTTTTCTAAGTATAAGTTTTAGAAGTAATTAAAAAATAAATTTCATATGAATGCCAAAATGCATGTATGATACCTCAATGGATAGAATATTCGTTGGTGAATTTATCGGTATCAACTCCGCTCAGTTATGTGCTAGGAATGGTAGGGTTTACACCTCTGCAAGGCACATAAATTTTTTCATTTGTTTGAATGTGGGCTAAGTTTATTTTCTTAAGCCCTCGACCGAGCTATTAACCTCGACCGAGGTCTTAACAAAACCTTGACCGAGGGTTTTTAAATCACTCGACCGAGGGTTTAACAAACCCTCGGTCGAGGTTTTGTTAAGACCTCGGTCGAGGTATTAGCTCGGTCGAGGTCCTAGTCAATCTTAAGGGTTATAAAAATGGGTCTTGGAGTAGTAGGAGTATTAGATATGATTGATCAAATGGGTCTCGAAGTATTTGTAGAAATAGGTCTTGGAGTATTAGGAGTAATAGAGATGATTGATCAAATATATAACTCCTATTACTCCTCGACCCATATATATAGACCTACACATAAAATTTAGAGGAAGAAAAAGTAGTAATGTTTTTACATGTTTCTTCTTCAAGGTATGGGTGAATCCGCGGACCTGGGTAACACTTTTTGGAATTTTGCAAAAAAGACGGCCGCGGCCCCCGTGGACCTGGGTAACACTTGTGAGTTATTCCCATTCACAAGTGCATTTTTTATCATCATATGATCCCTTGTCCCTATATGTTGACATTATTTCCCTTGTCCCTCACATGCGTCATTTTTGTTCACTTGTCTTTAAAGATTCCAAAGTCACTTTTTTGTTGTGATCATTGCTCAAGGATACAACCTTTGTTGACCATTCTGTATTTCCCTTGATCTCTTATGCCATCCATTAATTTATATGGCATTAATCATTGATCTTTTTCCTCATCCATTTCCCATTTTTCCCTCAAAGTTGTAAAAGAACAAAATCACTTCTGAACACTATACACTAAGAAACTTAATCGCTTATTTCTTGAATATTGCCAGTAATTTCATTAAAAATATGTAATCGTCTATTGAAACTTAGATTTTTGTGATTTAGATGCCTTATATTGTTGATTTGAAAGTGATTTCCTCCCAAAAATATGAAAAAATAAAAAAAATTCGATAAGGATAAGTTAGGGTAGTTCCCATAACTTCCCACTTATCCAATGGAAACTATCTTCCCAAGTATAAGAAGAGCACAATTAGGTCATTTGGGGGATTTTTTCTAGATATAAAAAATATGTTGGAGGATTTTTCCATGAGTTATTCCCATCCACATGCCCATTGTTTATTATCCTTTGATTCCCTATATCTATATGCTAAGATTATTTCCCTAAAATAGTGTCAATCTTGTATACATATGGATATTTTGGTAGGAGTTGTGGAGAGCTTAAGTAAGAGAGACCTCGGTATCTAGTTTTGACAAGGTTTCTAAGTGAATATGCTATTCCTTGTACTACTTACTACTTTTTAATATAAATTGGAGATCTTTCCCTTCCCAATTTTTTGTCTCAGATTTTGATTGTTTGTTGTTGTTCATTCAGTTAATAAATTTTTTATTATATATGTTTAATTTTGAATTTCAATGTTATTTTGTAGCTAGTATGTTTCAAGAGGGTATTATGGTTGTTTTGTGGATCTTTGGGTTGAATCTTTGAAGCATATCTCTGGATTAAAGAAATCTAGGACCAACCTTCATAAACTACGTGCATAAGTTTACTTCCATTTTAACTCTTAAAGTATATTTAATTGATCTTTTATTGTAATTCAGAGTCAACTTTTTTTTCAACCAATCCTTTATATGTAAAATTTAAATAACCTAATATGTTGGTGATTTAACCCCAATCATAAGATAAAT
>LPNX010808956.1:321364-338443 GCA_001517045.1 Pseudotsuga menziesii
AATAAAGGGGATGTACAATAATGATCTCACAATAAATGGTATACCAATCTGACATCTTAGAAAAAATAAAGATAACCCTGCTTCAATGGGTGCTTGGGTGGTTAGTAAAGTAAGGGTGTTTCTATTCCCCCACCGTAAAGAAAATTTGAAGGGTGAAAAATATTTTGAAAATATTCATGAAAATTATGTTCCTAATGTCAAAGATCATGTGCTTTCTACATTTGTGACTAAATAAAATGAAGTTAGGGTAGTTCCAAACACTTCTTTGCATCAGAATTCCATTCTAAAGAAGAAAAGAAAGCTCTTGAATAAACATAATGCAAGGTTATCAACTCTACAGAGAGATCAAATAATCAAATAAATATAAATATATGCACGGAAGAAGAAAATGTTCTTGAATTATTATCTAGAGTAGATCATCGAAAGAAAATGACACAAATCAGAGGAAGGAAACTGTGTTTGCCACCAAAGGCTGATAAATATCGATTGTGAATTGAAAAAACATACGTTAATGAATACTATTCACATAAATATGGATCATGCAAGCTACTATGAATTTCAAAACCTATGTTAATGATTACTACTCACTTCCTTTGATGAATGTCGATGCCATATTTAAAAAAATGGTGCTAGAACCTGCACTGTAACAGGTGAATTAACTAGATATGGACATTCCCTTATGCCTCTGGAAATTGCCAAAGACCTTGAAAGAAGTTATATAAAGGACTAATCTATGTGGAACAGAGCCCCAACAAAGAAAAGAATTATGTGGCATTTTTAATCAGAGGATTAACCGCAAGAAAACTTGGAGATGTAAGTACGATCAATGAAACTCTAACCTATCATCACCACCGGAGCTCAGGAAAGAATATTGAATGCAACAAAATGTAGGACCTATGCTTGAGTCAAATGATTTGAATGTAGAGGATTTTTTTAAATCCCATATTTACCTAAAGAAAAAGAATTAGACCAGACAGTGTACCACTTGGAACCAGAAGGGACTATAGAGAATTCCATAAAAATACCAAATATATGTAGCAGTGGATAGTCAATAAGAATATTATTAAGCCCCCTCATATAAGCTAAACATATTTTTTAGCTAAACACATGTTTTCATATCCCATGCATTTGCCTATTATAGAACTATTCCCTTCTGCCCCCGCGGCCTCTTTTTATAACTTTTTTAACATAGGAACCTCGACCGAGGTCTATACCTTGACCGAGGTATTTCTTAACCCTCGGTAAAGGTTTTAATATCTCGACCGAGGGTTAAGAAATACCTCGGTCAAGGGCTGAAAATAACCTCGGTCGAGGGCTTGATAAAAGCTCGGTCGAGATATTAAAACCTCGGTCAAGGGCTTGTTAAACCCTCGACCGAGGTACGTTTTTCTATTTTTGCCGAAATGTGCTTGCCAAAAAGTGTTACCTAGGTCCGCAGATTCACCCTACTAGCACATTTTATTACAAAACCCGTGGGGACATGGTCAAAATTATTCAAATAAAAAAGTGACTAGCCAATATTGGCTAGACAAGCAGGCAGATCAACTGATACACTGGAATCAGACTTTGAACAAGTCTGTCAACCGGCGGCTCCTCAGGTAACCCAACTTATGGTACAAAAAGTTGGATAACATCTGGCTCCAACTGTGGGACGTGTGATCGATCTAGTCTCTTATGCAAGGAGAGCATACAAGAACCCCAGAATCTCTGGTTTCCATATCCTATAAAAACATCTCAACTTGACAAGAAAACCTTAGTAGCACAAGTTTTATGAAAAAGAGCCAATGATCCAAAAGTTGTTTTATTCAAAGAAAAAACTTCACTGAAAAATTTATTTATTTCTAAGTACATAAAGAAAATGCTAAAGTAAACACTCACTTTAAGGAGCTATTTTCCTACTCTAAGCATGATACACAAAAGGTTAGGTGTAATCATAAATCCAATGTAACCACCTAAGCATTTTATTAATGTAAAAAGGTTTTTCCTTGTCTTTGGTTACCAGCCAAAGTAAGGACACAATTTCCAGAAAATGCAAACCTGCATGATGATCCAGAATGGGCGGGATGGATGGGGAATCATAGGCATGAATAATGTCGTCAAACTTCTTCCCAAACTGGTAGGTGATCGCACAGGTTGTTTCTACCCATGACTGGATACCGCTGATATACAAATCGAGATGATGCGGCAAGTCGACTACTCCATCATGCTGATCATCAAGGCCTATCAAATAATAACTCGTTGTATAAGCCCCAAGCTGCTCCAAAACATAAGGAGCATCTATATGTGAAGAAAATGGTTGAGAAAAAACTTCAACTAGTTGTATCCCATCTAACTCTTCACCGCACTGCTTCTCCAAGTCCTTATTACAGATAGTCAGATACAATTCCAACTAATCATAGGAAAACTCCAACTGCTCTTCTTTATAAGTCTCAGAATAACAACCCCCATGCTGGACACATCATAGATGAGATTCTCAAAAATATTTTCAAAAGTATCATAGGTTGGATTTTCAATAAAAGTCCAATAGTCATCATCGCCATCTATGTTGGATATGAGAGATGCCTCATCACTGGTATCAAGTCCCTGGCTACACTGCTCATTATGCTCAAAACAATCTTCTTCAAAAAGTTGGGTTTCAAATATATCACATGGGACCCAACTTTCCAAATATTTGTCATCCAGCTTCATTTGCTCGACATTGTTCTTTTTTCTATCTTGTCTATCAAAGATGTTTTCTAAGGCAACAAATCCACGTGTTACAGGATTGAAATGGTTACCCTCATCGTTATATTCTTTACCTTCCTCACATTCACTGGCTTTATAATTAGAAAATTCATCAAGATGATTAATAAATTTCAATATTTGTGCATCATCTTGGAAAACCTGCCAATGTTCAATATTATCAGGAATAGAAGGTCTGAAGTTAATCTCTAAAGGACAATCTCCCTTTAACATCTCATCTGAAGGCTGAAGAGTTGACGCTGAAACTGCAAGCTTGTCGGAGGCACTATTCTGATCTCTAGGGACTGCTTCTAAGTTAAGGGCATCAAATAATTCCATTGTATCCCAGATTGCATTTCTATATTTCTTAAGTCTTTGACACTTACATGCAAACTGACCCTTAACTTGTTGGACAATCAAATCAGAGTCCCCTTTAATATCAAGCAATTTAATCCCCATGTCCTTGGCAATCTCAATGCCCACACAAGCTAGAAATTTGGTATCAAATGGCAACCGCCTCTTGCAATTTTGAATCCATGGGAAGAATAAAGGTTATTGGATGAGTTATAAGGTTAATACATTTTTCCATATGCATAATAGGTCTAATTTTGGAATAAATTTAACTTACATGGGAAATGAAGAGTCATTTTGGAGCTAGTGAGACACTTGGACTAGATTCCCTAGCTCTATGACAACAATGATGAATATGCTATGAAACCTATGATAAAAATAGTATCTGAAGGATGCAATATGACATATCTTACATTTCAGGTCTAAATATACCATCCAAGATATGTCTTATTTGATTTTTGGAAGTTCAATGAGCTCCTACTCAAATTTGGGGAAGGTGGAAGGCTAGGAAAGCGGGGATACATGTGAATTCATGAGCCCACACCCTAATTCAAATTGGATTGAGTTTATGGATGGAATGGAAAGATTATAAGGCTAATTATGTTTATAAATTATAGTAATCAACCAAGATAATGGCTTTTTATCATTTGTGAATTATGAGAGCTAGTGGATGACTCGTTTTCTTGCCTTAGCCAATTTCGAGGGTGAAAGATTCCCATCCAAGTTGGTGTTTGGAGAGGCCACTTAGGTATTTCATGGAGATTTAATTGATTATTATTTTCAGGTGTAATATACAGTAAATCATTTGTATTCTTCTATTTCAACACTCTCTCTCAACTATTTCCAATTTTCACACCATATTCATGCCAATGGAGGGATTGCGCTTTGGGTGAGATATTGATCTCTTTGGGGAATATTATAATGCCCAGTATATTATGTTCTGATTTATATTCTTTTTATTTAATGTTTGGAATACTCTCAGGTCGAAATACCCAAAATAATTCATGTCAAATGTTGAACAATGAAGAAATAGTGGCATTTTCCCCACTATCTTGTTGTGAACCATTGTAATGCTGATGATTTCGAATTGGGAGAGACTTTAATTGTCCATTTCTGATTGTAATTAGTTAAATATTATATTTTATTCATTCTCAAAAATTTTCAAGCCTAAATTCCCAATATTTGTATGTCAAAATGAGTTTTAATGAGCAAACAATGACCATTTCCACTCTATTTTTATATATTCCATGGTAATGCTTATTATTTCGAATGGAGAAATGTATATATAATAAATTTATAATGTATTGAATTTAATTAATTTTTATTTCAATTCTTATGTTCAGTACTTAAGCATTGGAATCCATTTTACTCATTTTTATTGCATTGAAAAAGATTTGGTGCATTTTCCCCAAGGGTCGAAATTGTTACTTGGGAGTTTTTTTGGAAAGAGTCATAAAATATTGTATAAAATTAAACATGATGCATATGAGAATTTTAAAATATCCCTTACACATCAAAATCCTCAGTTCATAAATTTGAGTGATTTTTGGATCATTTGTGAAGCCATTTCCGACAATTACCCAGGGGGAATTGGAGCCCCAATTCACTAGTAAAGAATCCTACTTTGAGAAGAACATTAAAAAAAATTCAGAAGTTATTTGGGGGTAATTAAACATATATGAACATCATATTTAATTTCTAATATCATTCATGTACCTTCAGAGAAAATTTGGGAGCATTTGGCCCAATTTAGAGCTCTAGACATCAAAACTAGTTGAGGTCAAAATTGGGGAAAAAGTGAAAAAAAATAGTCATTTAATAAAATTTAAAAAAGGGAAATTACAATGGTATTAGAGCATGATCTTGGCACCTGATGTGGTCTGATATTTAGGAGGACAAGAATTCACGGACCGCCATTATATATTGAAAACCAAAAGTGCTTTTGTTGAAGAGGAAACTATAACTAGGGATGAAAAGGGAACCTCAAATGATGGTGAAGAGATAATAAAAAGCATGGAACCTATCCTTGAAGACATGACCAAGAATATTATGAAAGGATTCAAATTTTTGGCTATCCAAAGTTGGAAAAAATATATTTATTTTAAGAAAACCAAGGGGAAAAATGCATCGACTTGCTTGAAGGAGCAAAAGGAGAAGACCCATGAACCACCTAGTTCTGAAATAGGTGAAGTAGAAGAAGTAGTACATGAAGAGGATCAAGTTCACTCCCAAGTGACTTTGAAAAATGTGAAGAGACATCACATAAGTATGAATAAGCTTCTATTGAAAATACTGAGGATTATTTTGAGACACATTCTACCTTGGATATGAAACAAAGAGAATCTATTGATGGATGCTTGAATTATGAAGGATTACCTACTGATGGGATTTCACACCTATATGTTGATGACATAGAGATCACTTTTGAAAGAGTTTCTGCAAGCAAAAATTCCATTAAACATGAAAATGAATACCTTGTAGCAGTTGAAGAAGAAACAAGATCAACTTCCCCATCACCACTTGAGCTTCATGAAGTTGGTCCAAGAAAGAAGGAAGAAGATGAGGAGTTTCATTTGCGAGAGCCTCATTTTCTTGAAGGATCCTTAAATATGAATTAAAATAATATCTAATAGGCCCTTGGAATACCCCATGAAACTCAAGAATTGGTATCAAATTCTTGTTGGAGAGCTACTTCCTTGGAGGAGCCATCCTTCCTTAAAGACATGGAGAAGATTCAAATAGAAATGTGCAACATCAAAGGTAATTTCATGTCTTTGATTTTTGATAGAAAAAATTTCATTGAGCTTAATGAATGGTTACATGAATCCTACTTGAAGAATAATGAATTTATTCATAAGCTCACAATTCAAAATGAGCAACTTCTAGAAAAGTTGCAAGACACTTGTTTTTCCTCCTATGTTTCAGATTGTCAAATGGTAGACTGTTTGGAGGATTCTCATGACATTGTGGATTGTGAGAAATAGAGAAATTTGAATGTGCTTGATGTGTTTGAATATTAACTTGAATAGATCCAAACACTTGATGTGGTGGAAGAGGAACTTGAATTGTCTCTTGATGAAGGTTATGAAATTTTTAAAGAAGCGCATGATTCCTCTACATTGGAACCAATCTATGACAAAGGTTTCACACTTTTGAAGGAGCTGCATGATACTACCCATATGGATCATTCCCATGATGAAAATTCTTCACTTTTTGATCATTTGGGTGAGTTATTTCATTCTCCTAAATCCTACCATTCTATGTTTTACAACATTAGTCTGAATGAAGTATGGGTGAAAGGGTTCCTTTTTATGGTGCCACATGAGGAGTATGGAACTCCTAGATTTAATTTTTATGATGACATGGTTGGATTACACTCTTATTCACATTTTCAGAAGCATCCTTTTTTACTTTATGATGAGTCACATCTACATGGATGCACCTATGATATGTATTTGAGTCACTTGAAGACTCATGGTTTTTCTCGCTCAACACTTGGTTCATTTGATGTTGGAGGAACTTCATCCAACACTGGGGTGAATAGATTTATGATTGGAGAACATTTATGTTTCCATACAAATACTTTGTTATATATTTATTATTCCCTCATTCATGGATGTATGGGTGAGACTTCTTTGAGTCATTTGAGGTCTCCTTGTTTCTTTTACTCACTATTTGGTTCAGATTTGAGTGGATATTCTTCATTCATGGATGAAAGAATACATGGCAGAATATTTTGATGCATATCACATGATTTTGGAGAAGAATTATAGGACATGGGATCCTCATCTATGTAATTGGAGAATATTTTATTGGTCACTTGGATCTTGTATGCACTTGGAAAATGGTGTTCTATTTACTTGAAGGTATAAGCACATTCATGTTTTTTTGATGAGGCACCTCCTTGATGTACATTTGTATTATGTTGTTATGTACTTTGATGATATATATTATGTACTCATTATGTTTGGAATAATGAATACAAGAAAATGGGATCCCAGAATTTTCTTTCCTAATGGTAAGGGTTGGAGAGCACTCTTAAGTGTTGGAGTGCAATACAAGAAATGAGACCCTGGGATAGTTTTTAGTCCCATTGATTTCATTTTTTTTGGGAAACAAGCAGTATGGGAGATGTATTACCCACTTAATAAACTTATTTTAACCATATTATTGCAGCAGAAAGCATTGTGGTTCCTCTCTCAAATATTCATGGAATCCCAAGGACTCAAACTTGGGAAACTCAATGGAAACTTCAAAGAATCATACAGAAAGCAGGTTCTTCAACAACCATGTATGAAATTGATTTAGGAAAAGCAATATTGGGAAGGGATAATTTTTCATGTCCCAAATTTTGAATATTTTCACAATGGCCTAATCATATTTTCCATATTCATGAGAGTTTGTCAAATTGATGCTATGGGTCAAATAATTGCCAAGGAGGAAAATTACTAGTTTCCTAGGTTGGGGGTGGAAGCTTTGGGATTTGGAATGAGGGGGAAAATAAATGATGTTTGAAAATTAGAATGGAATAAATATTTAATAAAGGATCTAAATAAATAAATACAAGGTAAATTAAAAGTCAAAATTGAGCATGGAGACACATGGAGACTATGGGGCCCACACAAGCTAGAAATTTGGTACCAAATGGCAACCTCCTCTTGCAATTTCGAATCGATGGGAGTAATAAAGGTTATTGGATGAGTTATAAGGTTAATAAATTTTTCCATATGCATAATAGGCATAATTTTTGAAGAAATGTAACTTACATGGGAAAGGAAGAGTCATTTTGGAGCTAGTGAGACACTTGGACTAGATTCCCTAGCTCTATGACAACAATGATGAAGATTCTATGACACCTATGATAGAAATCATATATGAAGGATTAAATATGACATATATGACATTTCAGGTATAAATATACCATCCAATAGAGCTCTTATGTGAGTTTTGGAAGATCAATGGGCTCCTACTCAAATTTGGGGAAGGTGGAAGGCTAGGAAAGAGGGGACACATGTCAATTCATGAGCCCATGCCCTAATTAAAATCGGATTGATTTTATGGATGGATAGGGAACCTTATAAGGCTAATAATTTTTATAAATTATAGGAATCAACCAAGAGAATGGATTTTTATCATTTGTGAAAATGTCATTTGTGAATTGTGAGAGCTAGGGGATGACTAGTTTTCTTGCCTTAGCCAATTTCGAGAATGAAAGATTCCCATCCAAGTTGGTGTTTGGAGAGGCCACTCAGGTATTTAATAGAGATTTAATGGATTCTTGTTTTCATGTGTAAGCTACAGGATATCATGTGGATTATTCTATTGTAACACTCTCTCTCAACTATTTCCAGTTTTCACACCATATTCATGCCAATGGAGGGATTACGCTTTGGGTGAGATATTGATCTCTTTGGAGAAGATTATAATGCACAGTATATTATGTTTTGATGTATATTCTCTGTATTTCATGTTTATAATAATCTCAAGATGAAATACCCAAAATAATTCATGTAAAAATGTTGAATAATGAAGAAATAGTGTCATTTCCCCACTATCTTGTTGTGAACCATTGTAATGCTGATGATTTAGAATTTGGAGAGAATTTAATTGTAAATTTATGATTGTAATAAGTTCAATATTATCTTTTCTTCATTATCAAAAATTTCAAATCGAAATTCACAAGAGTTGTATGTCAAAATGACTTTTAATGAGCAAACAATGACCATTTCCACTCTATTTTGATATATGCCATGGTAATGCTTATTATTTAGAATGGAGGAATGTATATATAATAAATGTATGATGTATGGACTGTAATTAATGTGTCTTTCAAGTATCATTTTCAGTACTTAATAATTGGAAGGCATTTTACTCATTTTTATTGCATTGGGAGAAGATTTGGTGCATTTTCCCTAAGGGTCGAATTTGTGACTTGGGAGTTTTTTTGGAAAGAGTCATAAAAGCTTGTATAAACTGAAACATGATGAATAAAAGACTTTTAAAATGTCCCTTACACATCCCTAGCCTCTGTTCATAAATTTGAGTGACTTTGGGATCATTTGTGAAGCCATTTCCAGCAATTACCCAAGGGTAATTGGAGCCCCAATTCGCTAGTAAAGAATCCTACTTTGAACAGAACATTAAAAAAGTTTTGAGAAGTAATTGGGGGGTAATTAAACATATATGAACATTTAATTTAATTTATAATATCATTCATGTACCTTCATATAAAATTTGGGAGCATTTGGGCCAATTTAGAGGTCTAGACATCAAAACTAGTTAAGGTCGAAATTGGGGAAAAAGTGAAAAATTGGTAATTTAATAAAATTTCAAAAAGGGATATTATAGAACCGTGCAGGTCCCAAATTGCAGTGTAGGAAATAAATGATATATCCTACATTTTATGACACTGGAACATGTCTCTAACCTATCACTCAAGTTGCTAATATTTTTAACCTAAAACTACTATTAATTTTAAGTTGAAAGGTTAGGTGAATGCATGGAGTGATGACAGAAAATTAAAACCATGCAATTATGATATGCAAATTCTTTCACTTTACCATTCAAAGTATTACCTACTTACGGGAAGGAGAGATTGTTTTCTTTTTCAATATCATCTTCAAACCAAAACTTTCGCAAACAGTCACACTAAACAAATCTTTCTGAGAATGCAAACAAGCAACACACTTCTCAAACCGATCCTTGAAAGAAAGCAATGAAGCGAGATCTCTTTTTCCTAAAAGAAAGACAATAATACTCAAAGGCACACTAATTAATTTTTCAATTTTTCTTCAAAAATGGAAATATCTAACTTAAAACTATGATATATTTTTTCTTTTGATGAGATAAGAGTGTAAAAAGAAAGAAGAATATGGAGATCTGAAAGCTTATGAGGCTAGTCAAGGATCCAATAATTCATCTTTAAGAAAAATTATAATCAAATCTTAACAAAAAAAATTCTTTTAAAAGAAAAAATAAGTCTTTCGTAAACTAACGAAGAATGAAAGAAAAAACCAAAAAGCAAGTCTTCCTTTTCAGTTTTATCAAGTAGTAAAAAGAGATCTAACTAAACTAAACTTATAAGCACTCCTTTCGAAAATGAAAACCAAGCATACAAGAAATCAAATTGATGAGTGTAGCCTAGATTTTTGAATTCAACAAAGCAAGAATTTACCACATCCATACTATAAAACTGGCATCAAATCATGAATTTGACAGGAATATGAAGTACATAAAGCAAGAATGAATCAGATCTAAGCAGATCTAGTTATACCAAACCAAGATCTCACTAGATAATCTAGTATATCTTATTAATGAAAGATTACATCTTGGATTTTAGACAAGAATTTGAAGACCAAGGAATATTACATGCGATGAAAGCTCTTCCCTAGCAGAGTTGCCAGATTTGTTGCTAGGAAAAATGCACCTCTTATAGAGAAGAGTTGTTCCTCTAGTATGAATGGTTCAGAACTAAAACAAATGAGTTACAACAGAGATGGAAGACTTCCCCTAGAAGTTGTGGATATATGGAATGAGTCCTTTGATAGAGTGGTGTACATATTTCCTATGGTGATGGCTCTTCACATACATACCTACACAATCATATGAAACAAGAAAACAAGATCAAAAGCACCAAAATTTAATCCACATTTCCATGTCAATGACTAAGGAATCCAACAGTAAAATACACGATTACAACATAACATATTTTATGAGAAAGGAACCGTACTTTGCATTAAAGATGAAGAAGAAAGCTTACAACCTTCGCCTTAGTGTTTTGATGCTCCTTCACATGCCAATTCCTTGTCCCCAAAAGCTCCAACTTGCTCCTTTTATGCTCATCCAACTTATTTGGCTAGAACCTCAATGCAACAACATTACTTTTCTCTCTCTCAACCACGGGGTATGAGCCTAGTTTTATAGGCCTTTGGAGGATAGGGATGGTTGAGTAAATGGTGGGTGAGGTGGAAGGGATATCCCAAAAGGATGGATCTCAAGTCTAAGTGGTCCTTAGGAGTAAGGATGAGGGTGCCACGAAGACTTCCTTTGAGAAGCTTCATGGAATATTCTCTTTTTCACTTTTTACCTTGGCCACTGCTTCTATTCCACTATGACAGAGAGGTGATAGGGTAGAACCGTGCTTTGAACAAAGGGAAAAATTGGTGGCATAAATTACTGTTAAGAGATGGTAGACATTATTAAATAAGTCAACGCCCCTTGGCTTAAGGGTAAAGGCGGTGCTAGACTTTTGTCTATCAAATTGAAATCAGGGCCAATATTTCACTTCACAACTTGGGATTTAGGGAAATAATTGATGTTTTGGACCTCATCACATGATGATGATGAGAGTTATGTGTAACAAGGTAGAAGGAGGAGGGTTGACAGTTCACTTCATCGAGCCTTTGAGTTCGAACTCCCGAGTTTTGAGGCCGAAAGGGAGGAAAGGACAGGTTCAGTGTAGAAAATGTGTTTCCGGTCGCAAAAGGGATCTGTCCAAGGATGAATGACTGTTATAGCTGTTTATAATCCCAAGGATGAAGGTTGAATAGTGTGTTAACACTCGTTCCTGATGTTAGAAAGGAGAACAAGGGTTCTTAAATAAATTTTTTTAAATTATCTACATTATGGGGTATGGGGACGTGACATTGGGTGCATTTTTTGATAACTTTGTCCTCCCACGAAGATTACATTTAAAGACCAAACTTGATGTTAAAATTGACGTTAAGTGCACTGAATTTATTGGCAAATGTTGAGAAAAAACCCACAGGCCTAAATATTTAAACCCAAAACAAAGAATCCATACCACAAAACAAAAACAATGGGTCGAACATCCTAGCAGAGCACCACGAGCTAAAATTCCAAGCAGATATAAGATTGGGCTTTCGATTAAAGATCCATGAGTCAATTTAGTGAGCATAACATCTTGGAGAAAATCATAATATTATGGGCATATTAGAATCCCGTGAGCAAATCATATGCACCCCTCCTCCCCTGTGAATGATTTCATGCATACAGTTATGTTTTTTTATCTGATATGGCCCCCCAAGAGGCATGAAGTCTTTAAAATTTTCAACCTAGAGCTTAAAATAAATGTAAATGAATCTCCTTCTTTCCCTCCACTGCTCTTTATATTTCACTTAGAAATTCAAAATCATGATGGATAGGGTAGATATTCAGCCTCTACTTCCCTAGCAATGTCTCCTTCGTTTGCATTCATGGACTGGATGTTAAGAATTTTCCCTAGGTCACCTCAAAATCTCAAGTAATGATAAAGGAGGAAAGGGAGCCGGAAACAAGGGAGAAAAGGGAGCAGACTCTGGCCACAATGAGGTAAGTCATTCTCAATTTATAATTTTGTAATTATTTCAACTATTTCTTTGATTTTCAGTTTTTTGTTTTTTATTCCAAAATTTAAAAGGATAGATTCAATTCTATATATCTAGGAACATGAGAGTGACTAAGACAAAGAGGCATTGAATTCCATATTGGGGATGGAGTTAGTGAACAAATTGGATGGTGCGGACTTCAAAATTATATCTAAATACATAGAAAAATGATGTAATAAAAGCCTTGAAACATTGAAACCAAATTAATTGTGTCAAAGGGAATCAATTGATTCCCCAACCACTCCTAGATCGAGCAAAAGATAAAGGAGTAAATCAAGAACAATAAACTCTAAAAATATGGAATAAGAAGATGAGACTTCCAATGTCCCAGCCACTCCCAGGACACATAATTATTCCACTAGGAATCTTTTACATCTTGCATTCGAAGCTACGATACAAATATTGAATATGACAGGGTTTTAGGGGAAATTCAAATGTCAGATACTGGAAAAAAATTTGTGAATAGGGTGAAGGAAGCATGCCTTCAACGGTTCAAAGACCATCTACATTTTCCATTCTTTAAGATACTAATCCACCTGCAGAAAGCAGTTATCCATGACATGGAGACTAAATTTGGCATAGGTTGGTCTGTAGAGAAAGAAAAATAAATTAATGTCTCAAAATTTCTAAAGATTTCGGTGCAACCAAACAAAGAAGATAAAAAAAATCCCACACAAGCAAAGGCTAAAAAATGCCAATTAATGTAAATATTAAAGTATGGAAAGAACTTGTAAAAGAATATGAGAAGTCAGATGCATGGAGGAATTCCAGTGAGGAGAGTACCCAGGTATTTGAATTTTCTCATAATATTATATCAAATTTATTAAACAATTTTTATGTTTTATTTGTGCATAGTTAAATTTATTTATTATATGTTTCAGGACAAGGCCTCGAAGGATACTCTTGCCAAACTTTGTGCCACTTATCAAAGTGGGAAAAAATTCCTATAGGATTTGACCTATACTTTCGTAAGTATATTTAATATGTGAAATGATGTTTGTTTTAATTAGTTTAACTAGTCCACGTGCCATGTTTTTTACAGGAGGCAAAATATGGCTAGCATCCTACACCTTTGAAAAAGTAACATTACACAGAAAAAAGTGGACCAAATTTGTAATCTAGATGGAGAATGAGGTATCAATAGTTGACTAATGACTCTTGTTGAAACGTATTATTACATTTCTCGTTCTTTCTTTGGGAATCTATAATCGTAGGTGTTTTTTCACATTCAATAGAGTTGAACATAGGAACACTACACCGTCCCAAATATATAATAGGTTGTCCTAAGTCATACCTTTCCTCATCTAGTTCACAACCAATAATAAATTGAATGACACATTAGGTCCATCCATTTGTCACTCCATATGTTTAATAGTCATTAAAGGAAATTTCAATTTAAATGGGCCTGTTATCTCCTAAATAAATTTGCCTTCAATAGATTAGACTCAGAAAATTTATTTGGTATAGTGACGAATATTTCAAGGCACATTATGAAATATTTTGGTGTTTAAATAAAGTTTGGAACACCTTGTACTCTATTTTTCCCATAAAAAATCAAAGTTTAGCTTTCAATGGCTTAGGCAAACATCTCAACTGTTCATTAGCCACCGAAAATCCCAACTTTCGCCGGCTTAAAAATAGAATTCAGGGCTACCTTAGCCACCGAAAGCACAATAAAGGTAAAATGGTTGGTGCATCCATCACAATTAGCAACTGTCAGCAAAAAGAGCACCACCATCAATCCATTAACTGCCGAAAATACTATACCTACAATAAATCATGAGTTGGTAAAGGGGGGTCGTTATGAAATTGAAGTGACTAATCAAAAACCCAAACCCTTGCTACCCTGCACCTGTCCCATGTCTATAATCGAACCACCACAAAGCATTGGTTTCTAGTTTGAATGATTATTGTACTGGCTAGCTATGGGTCTCATTAGAACACACCGCCACACTACTCAAACCGCAATTTCCAATCAGCTCCCTCAAAATCAACACCCCCTCCTCAATTCATTCCACATTTCTTGCATGCATCCTCACTGATCCAAGCCCCCCTGAATACAGCACTGTAATCTCCTTCCCCAGGGTTTGAATTTAAATTTTGCAGGTATAAGAGAGTGATCCAAAAAATGAAGAAAGGAGGAGGACCTACCCTAAGAAAGGAGTTGGTTGATATTGGCTACCTTGAATCACAGCCAGAGGTATGCCAAATTTTCAATGACTCAGGCTGCTATAAGTTCTGTGAAAAAGTTCAGGGATCCCATCAGCAAGTGGAAGAATGTTTTTCTCTCTCCTTTGATGGCTCGAAGGCAATGATTGGCAGAGAAGAGTTCCAAATGGATAAGCCTTTGATATCACAAGTAACAGATCTCCCAAGGACTGGGGAAAAGTGGTTCAAAAACACTATCACAAAGAACGTGGAATTCAGGTCTTACCTAAAGCCTGAGCACAAGAAACTTGTATGGAAGAAGAGCATCTCTTCATCCTAGATTGAGGAGAAATGGTAGCACTTTCCGAAGGCAATTATGGTCTATATAAATTGCGAGGGAAGGTATAATAGGGTAATGATATACCATTTCAAGTTAATGAACCATTTCACTGGTAGAAGCCCCCTGAACCTGCCTTTCTACCTACACAAAAGCCTGACTAAAATGGCCCATCAAGTTAAAGCCAAGTCCACCAAGATTGCACGTAGGCTATCCCATCATGGCATGATTAAGCTGATTGTCCTTGAACTGCTACAAAGAAGGAATGTGGCTTGGAAATACTTCCTATTTTGGAATGAGTTTGAGACATAACTGCATCCAGAAGACAAAATGAAGTCTTCTTCAAAGAAGTCCTCCACTCCCAGAAGTGGTAAGAGGAAGAGGAGGGCGATCTCTCTAATTGTAGTGGATCAGACCTCTCCAGCTCCTAAGACCAACAAAGCCAAGGGGAATCCAAATTTCAATGAAAAAGAGTAGATTTAAGCACCAGGAAAAAATATGCTCAACCTACCTTACTTAGACTCTGAGGATGAAGAAGAACAAGGAACTAACCTAGAAGATCATGTTACAATAAGGTAGGAGGAGTTTCCATCACCTGCACCAAAGGAGGATCAAGGTGAACCAGTGGCAGAGGCTTCCTCTAGTAAACCTAGATCCTAGAAAATCAATCAGCTGCTAAGGCAGGTGTATGAGCTAGAAGCCTTGGGAAGAGAAATCAAAAGAACCAATGGGAGGTTAACCAAGAAGAGTGCTGAATTGTATGACTCTCTGCAGGAGATAAAAAGAAAGTATACCAAGCTGGAGTAGAGTAATCTTGGGTTAAGGAAAGAGAAAGTAAGGCTCTGTAGGAAAATCAGGCTGTCCAAGTTGCAAACAAGGAATTCTATCCCTCAGCCTCAATCTCACCAGAAGTTGGAAACCCTAGTAGAAGTAGCAATGAGCCTTTTTGGCCTAGAGGCAACCTGTGATGCTGCTGCCATCGCAAACCCTAGGCAGGTTGCAGAGACACCTAAGGATCAGCACGGAAGCCTTAAAACATCAGGGTAAAGTATGATTACAATTTTGATTAAAATTTTAAAACAGACTTTTAGATGGCTTAGGAAAACACCATAGCTGTTCATTAGCCACCAAAAACAGAGCTTTCAACAACTTACAAGCCCCGAGTTTTGCTTTTTTAGCCACCGAAAGCACCAACAGTGCAGAAATGCATAGTTTCGCATAGAAATGACTTTTTGTTGATCCAAACACCTCATGGATGATTTGTGGTTCCAATTCCTGTAGGTGTTCTTTGAATGACTATTTTGATGGTAACCTCTATTTCTACCCAATATTCTATTAGAATTGTTAGTGAAATTATATGTTTAATAATATCCTAAGATTGAATTGTCAAATTGGGATATAAACTTGGGACAGATGGACACTATCTATGCAAAGCTAGTTTATCAATAACTTAACTTTTTTATCTTACTAAAATTGAAATTAAAACTGAATGGTGTAGAAAGGAAATTCATCCACACAACATAAATTAAATTTCAAGACAAATCATAAGATGCATTCCATCCAAATGATCCTTGGACATTATTTAGGTACTAGTAATTTCGCTACAGGAATACTTCTTACCAGCATAGAGCTTCGTTGATCAGGTGGCAATCTTATGACTATGGAAAGGAATAGTTCATACCTACTTAAATGAAAATTCCAACCACTCTGTGGTAATTGGTCTTGGCCAAGTCCAGGCACTACTGATATGATGCATACAATGGTATGCTCAGTAAAACAATGCGATGATATTCTCAACTTCCCTGGTTTTGAACAACACTCAATCTAAACACCTGAAACTAGAAACTAAAAGGAAATATAAACTATCCCAGGATCAATACTATGATATATTAACCAAATTCAAGTCTAAGTAGTCTACAGATAGTTTAATTCCACGCAACTCAAATGAAAGAACACAATCTAAAAATGTAAATAAAACCAAGATTTCAACTTAGAATATCGAATTTCAAATCTATACACAAATATCAATGCAACTATAAACTATGCCTTTAAATTTATGGGTGTCCTCACTTAAGAAAATAAATGACTATGCAATATTGGAAAATGAGAACGAGTTACTTTTGAAAACAATTATAT
>LPNX010808956.1:344682-382526 GCA_001517045.1 Pseudotsuga menziesii
TTTTTATGACATTTAATTAACCAAGTAAACCAATGCTATGTTCATTGTATATTTAATTGGAAGCATTGAAAGTTTTGGGAGCATAGTGTAATGCATGAATATGGAAGATGAATGGAATTTAAATTACAATGTGCATGGGATTAAGTGAGGGTGCATTGATTTTATGGAAACATCTAGCTAAATTGTAGAGTTGAATTAAATACATAACCAAGCATGCAATCAAATTATAATTGAACACAACAATAATCTAATATAGAATTAAAATAATAGAAAAGGAAAGGGAAAATATAGCATATCACCATTTCTGAGGGGCCCTCTCAAATCTGGAGATTGCCACTGGTAAACTTCAGAATATTAATATGCCCACAATCAGAAATTCTAGACTTGCATTGAATTCAATTCAAAATTACAAAAGAATTAAATCTCTCTTCAATGTAGTATTAATCAAAAAACTTTTTTTCTATTCACATTTGAATAGTTATTTATACATCATACCTCTGTTAGACATGATCAGATGGAATTCCGAAATGTGGGATTCAAATTTTACATTTTTAGACAAAATCCCCAAATTCTGGAAATTCATGATTTTGTGAATACTTGTCTGATTCCACCATTCAGTATATCTCAAACATAAATAGAGAATGGAGAAATCATCTCAAAATTACATAGTTTTTTTTTTATGATAAAAACCCTTGTTTCATAATATTTAGATTCACCTTCCGATGCAAGCAAATCAAGGCGCAAGTTGGCAATTTGGAAAAACTGCTGCTAAAAATATGGGTTTGACCAAAATATTAAACAAGCATTGGAGGTTCGCACATGTGATATGGGAGAGATATAATGAACATAAAACCATGTTGGAGACATATTTGACCAATTCCAAGTGGTGTATTCTCATTCAGCAACCTGTAACCGTCTCGAACTACTCTAATTACAAGTTTTCTGGAAAACTTGTAAATATTGATAGAAAAGTTGGAAACACTAAAAAATCCTAAAAATGATAAGAGTGATGCGATCTAATGGAAATAGAACCATGATGGAGGTGTTATTGACCAATTACAAGTGGATTATTTTCATTTTTCAACCTGAAACCATCTCGAACTACTCCAATTACAATTTTTTTGGAAAACTTGTAAAACAATGAGAAAAACTTGCAATTACAGGTTTTACAAGTTTTCAGAAAAAAACGTGTAATTGACTTTTAGTTACCATATTTAATGATAAAAACCTACTTAATTATGCAATCACCAGGAAGAAAATAAATATTCAACCTTACATACCTCAAAAGGAGATAACCATGGGTTTTAAAGGTTTATAATGATAAAATGATGAGATTGGGAATAAAAAAGAATAATTCTTCTTAGATTGACAACCAAAACCACTATGCAAAATAAGCCAATTTGAAGGCCTAACAATCATGATGGTTTCCTTTTTGAATTCTAATCGAAATAACGTTTGTATTGATCACTTATTTCATTACATCTAATGCCCAAGGTGTTGCATGAATTCTGTCATTCCAACCTAATCTCTTTATGTCACCTTTTTTCATGGGAATAGAAACAAGGACTTTAATTTTCTTCATCTTGTCCATTGGACCTAGGGTAGTAAAGACTACTCTTTGGATTCATGATTTGGGAAATTGTCATCAAACCAATGACAATATTCCATATTTAATTGGTCCCTTAATTAGAAGTGATTTATATTGGACATATGAACCTACAAAGCACATTCTAAAAAAAATTATTTGTTGCTTTCGATAGACCCAGTGAAATGTGTGGGGCCTTTACCTCACTTAGTGTACATGTTCATCACTACAATGATATCTTGAGATTATTTTTCTTTGATGACATAAAAAGTTTGATAAAGCCTATTTCCCAATTTTCAAAAGGATACATTGGCAGGATTAGGTGGATTTCATTATAAAGCCAAATAAAAATGTGTGTGTTTTCCTTCTAGAACCGTACACATCTCTTGACCCATTTGAAAGAATATATGAATAATGACAGCCACCAAAGTCCCAAATACAATATATATGTGACATTCTAGAGGTAGGGAAATGTCCTCCAACATTGTCTGTATGGGATTCTACTATCAAATACTCCATTTTATATGATGTTACACAGTGATGAAGAGTACCATCTATTCCAATTCAATATAATAAATATGTGAGCAATTTGAACCTTAGTTCTTTTTCACTAGGATTCACCATTGGAATTTTGTCACATCTTACGGTGTTTTTACATGCTAAAAGATATGAAGTATATCATTTAGATACCCCAAGGTGATGTGGACCTTAAAAACATTAGCATTGAGGAAGTCATCCTCCCTGGCCTTATCCAATTCACCACTATTAATTCATGATATTTAAGGTCCATTAAGGGCCTTGTTCAATTTGACAAACATGTGAAATTCACACTTAGGAATTGATGATCCTTATAAAAGTTACACAAATTGGACAACAAGTAGTGTCATTTTTTTGCAATTTATAAACCAAAACTAGAGATTCCCACTAAGTTGTGTCGTAATTGTGCTCTCTTGATTTTAGTTTTACACTAGTGAAGTAGATAAGGTACTGATCCATCCATTTATCTCCTATAAAATAACCACGATTTCCATGCCTGGTTATCCACATGAATATCTATTAGTTTTGTCTATTTTGAAAATCAAAGATTGGGAGCAATAGAAATATTAACCTTTAGTGCTTAGAGTTAGTGTTGGAATTATTTGTACCAAACAAAAGGTATCTCCTTCTTTAGAATCCTTTTTAGGGAATACACCAACTTTGTGTACCCTTTCACAAAATTATGATAATACCTTGTGTAATCCACAAATGATTTTACTTTGGAAGGGTTCATTTGTGGTTCAAGAACACGAATCACTCTAATTTTATCTAGGTAAATGGCATCCCTTTCTTGGACACAGTGTGTCACATTAGAGGAATTTTGAGGTCTAAAATGGGCCTCCTAAGGAAAATAATAAAATAATAGTTAAAATAATAAAATAATATTTATTAATTTTGGAGGAAAAAAGAAAAAAACTACTTTTTGTGTTCGTATTTTTGACATATCTCCCTGTGTTTTTACTCAAATTTCAATCGGGAGAGCTCATTGGATGTGGAATTTGATTCCGCATCCAACAAGTACCCAAACTACATACTTTTGACGGACCCCTCTACACCAAAAAAATAAATACCTAAAAAACCATGATGATGACATCATCATCACATTTTTTTAGGTATCTATTGTTTTTGGGGTAGCAGGGTCCATCAAAAGTATGCAGTGTGGGTAAACGTTGGATGCGGAATCAAATTCAACATCCAATGAGCTATCCCAATCAAAATTTGAGTAAACACACACGGAGATATGTCGAAAATATGAACAAAAAAGTAGTTTTTTTTATGGCAAATATGTAAATTCAATCATTATGGTTGACGCATTTTATTGGAATTCTATTAGTTCTTGAATTCCAACTCACTAGAACTTATTATTGGAACATTTTCTTATAAGGCCCATTTTAGACCCCAGATTTCCTATAATGCAACATTATTCCAGAGGGATGATGCAACTAACATTTTTTTTTCTTTGGGTTCAATGAGACCCCTATCTCATAGAACCTACTCAAGATACTCCAGAGATCTAAAATATAATTATTTAAGAATGCAAACAAAGAAAAATCATTTGGGTAGTGATCCTAAGTTTTGTGAATGAATCCTTTGAATATCTTGACTATTATGTAAGAAAAGCACGAGGGTGGATTTACTAATGCAAAGAACATCCTTTTGTATGCATAGGCACCCCATTCGGTGGAAAATATTAGCAAGGGTCTAGTTTTTTCCGTTACTGACACTTAATTATACCTTGCATAACCGTCCATAAATGAATAAATCTATCTTCTTGTAACCCCTTTAAAATTTATTGAATAAAAGGAGCTAGAAAATGATCTTTAACTGCTACTTTATTTAAATAGTGGAACTCGACACAAATTCACAGTGTCATGTTATTATTCTTGGTGAACACTATATATCACACCCATTCACTTTGCTTAATTGAGTAGTTTTTAACATCAAGCATCTTCTGAATTTATTCTTGGATTGTAACCTTATACTTCATATTCATGCAATATGTTATATGTCTAATTGGAATGGTTGTTGGTTAGCTCTCAATTTGAAGTTCTCTAATTTCCTTTGGGATACCATCAATCCACGATAGCTATACACAAATACATTGGATACTTCTTGAAAATAAAAATTCATGTCGATTAGTGTCTAATGACAACAATAGTCTACAATATTTATGAACTTCACATATTACCCATTCATGAAAATGTTATCTTTCTTCGAATACCATTGCTCCCTTATTATTTCTTTTTATTGGATCATTGATGATTTACCTTCTAGTCATCAAGCTACTCTTTGGTATAGGTTGTCAGAAAATGATCCACTTTGTTGTCTTGCATGATAAAAAAAATACAAGCATTTTATTTTGGTCTTGGTTGCATTTAATGGTGAACTAATGTATTTTCCTTAGAGTTGAGTAAAAGGCTAGTAGTCCTTAGTGAGCTTAGTTTCATTTGATTGTGAACTAATGTATTTTTCTTAGAGTTGAGTAAAAGGTTAGTAGTCCTCAATGAGCCCTTCATTTTTATTTATGTAACAAACTGTGACTAGAATATATTCTAATCTCTACTTTCCCATTTTTTGCTTTTTAACAATGTCATTTTAGTGCAAATCCATCAATAAATGTTGGAAGGCTATGGATTGGAATTTATTTAGGGGTGCCTATATACTTAAATTGATTCTAGTTGATCTACAAAAAGCATATAAAGTGTCATAGTAAGATTGCACCAAATATCAACAATATTTGTTGCCTTTAATTTGAGTAAATTAATGAATGAATTGAGTTCATATTATGTCCCAACCATAGACAATTGTTAAGACAAAGTGTGCTAGCCACCAAGGATGGGTTATTTCTTATAGTTTTATAAGAATGATTGTAGTCGTCCGTTCATATAAAAATACATTGTTACATCCTCAAATGTTTGTTAGTGCTTGAGGTGATATTGTCTTAATTTGAATTATAGAGTTAAGGAGGGTTGTCATGCTTCCACACAAAACATGTTTTTTAAATATATTGGATATATTTCATGATTTTCATGTTCCCACTCTTATAATACTCCATTAGAAACCTCCATGAATGGAATTTTTATGTTCCTTCAAACTTTGTGGAATGCCATTGTGAGTTTGTTGGAGTATATTGTTCTCTATATGGAATATATTAAAGTAAAAGCAATCCAATATCTGACCCTTATACAGTCCATGTCAAAGGTAGCCATGGAATCCATATATATTTAGGTTACATCTTTAACTGGTTGGTGAGGTCCTTAATAGTTTCTCTTGAAGGCTATACATTTCACCTTTGGCGGCGGTGTTGGTATGCTTTTCAAGTGTATCATTGCAAATCCTTTAGGATTTGTTCTAATATGTGATGTTACTCAATGAAATCCATTTTGTCATTCTTGAGAATAAATTAGTCATTCAATCCCTGTGGGCCATAGCCTTTGGGTTGGGAATGAGTAACATTTAAATATTCTTGTGGATGTTAAATCCTCAAATATTTGTGAGTGCTTGAGGTAATATTGTCTTGCTTTGAAGTCTAGAATCAAGGAGGGTTGTTGTGCTTCCACCCAAAACATGATTTTTAAATATATTGGATATATTTGATGGTTCTCATGTTCCCACTCTTGTAAGACTCCATTAGAAAACTCCATGAATGGAATTGTTATGTTCCTTCAAACTTTATGGAGTTCCATTATAAGCTTGTTGGAGTACGTTGTGCTCTACATGGAATAAATTAATGTTAAAAATAGTCCAATATTTGACCTTTATACATTCCATGCCAAAGGTATCCATGGAATCCATATATGTTCAGGTAACACCTTTAACTAGTTGGAGAGGTCCTTAATAGTTTCTCTTGAAGGATCTAGATTTCACCTTAGGTGGCGGTTTTGGTATGCTTGTTGAGTGTATCATTGTAAATCCTTGAGGCTATTTTCTAAAATGTGATGCTACTAATTGAAATCCATATTGTCCTTCTTGGGAATAAATTAGTCATTCAATCTTGTGGGCCATAGCCTTTGGGTTGGGAATGAGTAACATTTAAATATTATTGTGGGAGTTGCATCATCAAGTATTTGATAGTGCTTGAGGTGATCTTGTCTTGATTTGAATTCTAGAATCAAGGAGGGTTATTGTGCTTCCATCAAAAACATGTTTTTTAAATATATTGGATAGATTTCATGGTTCTCATGTTCCCACTCTTATAAGACTCGATTAGAAACCTCCATGAATGGCATTTTTATGTTGCGTCAAACTTTGTGGAATGCCATTATGAGCTTGTTGGAGTATATTGTGCTCTACATGTAATAAATTAAGGTAAAAAATAGTCCAATATCTAACCCTTTTACAATCCATGTCAAAGGTAGACATGGAATCCAAATATCTTCAGGTAACACCTTTAACTAGCTAGTGAGGTCCTTAATAGTTTCTCTTGAAGGATCTAGATTTCACCTTCGATGTCGTTGTTGGTATGCTTTTTGAGTGTATCATTGTAAATCCTTTAGGATTTGTTCTAATATGTGATGCTACTCAATGAAATCCATCTTTTCCTTCTTGGGGATAAATTAGTCATTCAATCCCTGTGGGCCATAGCCTTTGGGTTGGGAGTGAGTAACATTTAAAAATTATTGTGGTTGTTCTTCCTATATGACTTTTATATATTGACAACTCTTTGGACGAGTCCCTTTGATTTCAAGGAAATATTTTGTGTCATGTGTGTTAGGGATGTACATGATGCAACGTGCTTGGTTAGGGATTTTGAAAATGAAGTGATACTCTACATAGCCCCAATATTCATAGTGGAAACATTTACAGTCCTTTCACTCATTCTTCATGATTACCACAATAGAATCCTCAACTAGTCTATTCCCAATATACATTCATCTTTCTCCTATCATCCTGACACCTACTACATGAAGGGAATATGTCCTAATTACTTAGATTCTCATTATGTTTAAATAAATGTTCCTAGTTCTTAGGGTGGAAACCAGGATAATTTTTAGGGGAGAAATTTCGCCAATTGGCTATTTTTTGGGTTTTTTTCAAAAAATAAATTTTCTATTTGGTCATTTTTAGTGTCTAATATCACCTATATTTACATAAAACGGTGTTTTTTTAATCTTAATATTCACCAAAATTTACATATTTCAGTGTTAATTTTATGTTTCATATTTAATATTTTCCTACCTATCTATAAACGTGTTTTTTTCAATCCAAAACAATCGCCTAGAATACTATACTTAAGTATAATATTAGAATCCTTAAAAAATACCCCAGACTGGAAACCACATTTGTTACAATTATTCGTGTTGGTGTTACACTAAGGTTAGGTTAGATTCGTGAAATGATCCTATCCATGAAAGTTGGTTCAGGAACATTCTATATCAAATGCCCAAACAATTCCTTCAACCAATGGTCATAGTTTTCGATTGTTTCTTCAAGCAGTGGGTGGGTTACGCAGAGTTTTTTTTAAGTGTTATAATCTTCATGTTTAGGTATCTACGAGCATCCCTGAACTATTGGAAAAAGTCCACCCATTGGCTGAAACATTTCCACTTCTCTATTCTTTGGTACCACTTTAGTGTGGCACACTGCAAGATAACTTTGAAGATAATCCACCTAATTGGAAGTTCATCCTCCTTTTTAATTCCCAATGCTTACCAAAAGTGAATAATTATATACCACACTACCTTTGCAATCAAAGGTGGAAAATATATATTGAATTAGTGTAAATAAAATATATTTAGACAATTTCAAAACTTAAAAGGCAATAATAGTCCTAGATCCATTTCAAACTTATGCAATCAACAATGTTATGGGATTGTAGGACATGGATATGGAGCATTTTTATTTCATCCATATAGCAGAGAAATTAGAGATAACATAGCTATAATTTATAAACCTCATTAATCATATTTTAATGAAGTTGGGCATCAATACTCAACTAGTTAAGAAGTTGTAGAAAATATTGAGGATGAAGATAAATCGTCATTGGAAATGGTATTATGGTTATATTTCATAACTATGAAACCAAAAGTAAGGCTAAAATGATTAAGAATTGGTATAAAAGATTCATAGGATATAAGATAATGTTGCTGCTGCAACATTTCCCAAAAATAGTTTTTATATTTTTTGGCCCCCCTTGAAAATCTTAATTGCCTTTGTTTTAATTGACCTTTGATTTTTTCTATCCATCATGAAATTTCAGAAAATTTCGTTTTTACTAAGGAAGAAAGTCTATCTTTGATCCATAGCAGTAGACGGTTTTTCAATTTTGAGCCACTACATCGGGCCCATTTTTGCTTTCAAGCCACTACGGCGAGCCTTTTCCCTGTTTGTTAGCCGCTATAGTGGAAAGATTTCTATTTTCGGGCCTCCACAAGGGTTATAGTTTTGACTTATGNGGGCCCTTTTTTGCTTTCAAGCCACTACGGCGAGCCTTTTCCCTGTTTGTTAGCCGCTATAGTGGAAAGATTTCTATTTTCGGGCCTCCACAAGGGTTATAGTTTTGACTTATGCATCGACGTTTCCATACTTCTACCGTGTCAAAAAATTTATCGCATTGCATCCACTACAGCAGTAGGTTTCCGGTTGTTTTTTCGATTTGTTTCCCGTGAGCCGCTATGGCAGGTGTTTTCCATGGTCGTGAGCCACTACGGCGGGATTTTTTATTTCTTACGAGTCATCGTCTGTGTGTTCGCACTGCGGTGGAATGTTTTATAAGTCTTGTGCACTATGGTGGTGAACTTGGAGGTGCATTGCATTTTGCGTCCGGGAGCTGCTACGGTGAAAGTATCCTCCTGTTTGGTCCGCTACAGCGGGTGTTCTACATACTTTGTCATGGAGGTACCGCCCGATGCGCTGTTACGGAGAATATTTTGAGTTTAAATCTGTCACTGTGGATGGAGTGTTGTGTCCAAGCTACTATTGCAGAAGAATAACCATGATGACTTATGTGTTTGGCCCATGGTGGTTGGCGCCAGTAGGGTTTTTTGGGATCGCACGTGCAAGTGTTTTAGGGGTTTTTATAGCCTGAATAGTTTTTTTATTTTCCCACTTCACTTGTTTTTACCTTGTTGTTGTTACGGAGTCAGTGAGATTGGATAATGTTTCCCATTTGGATTTATCTGCGTAGTTCCTCAATGGAGATCATGTGGCCTGTACTCATCGATCATTTTCAATTGCATGGTGATTTGGTCAACCGGACAGGTAGGTTTTACCATCTTGTTCCCAGTAAATTATTTGGTAGGGTTTGCAACTGTCATCATCGATGGTTAGGTTTAGCCGAGTCTGTAAAAGTTTTCATTCTCATTTTATTTTAGGTCAGACTATCCTTAGTGTTTTTCTTGCCTTAGTAGGTACATAGGACTTATACATGTTCAGGAGCGTTTTTTACCCAGTTTTCTAGGTCAGAGATGATTTCGTAGAAGGCCAAGATCCACATTGGTATGGATACAGTTGAACTCTCATGCATCGGTGTTGGCCTTGGTTGCATTTTTCTTTTTCTGAGCAGAGCCCGTAGGGGGAGTTTCCATATATTTCAGCCTTGCGAATTGTGGCACTGTTTTTCCCTAGGGCGTCACCGCCGTTATTTTAGTTTTTCGAAGCCTCGCCACAACTGTGAGAGAGTGAGGTCCATTGGGGGTTTTCAGTTCTAAAGTAGAGTGTAGAAGGGTTTTCAGAAGGGGTTTCCCGTAGTTTCAGTAGAGACTGTTGTTTAGCCATAACCCTGAGTCAGTCGTAGTGCAAGTTTCTGATGGAAGGAAAGGACAGGGTAAAGAAGTTTTAGTTTTTCTGCTTAAATGATGTAGATGTGTGATTGATTTGATCATATGGGTGCTAAGATAGTTTTGTTTTGTAGGTACTGTTTGCTGCCGAAACCATGCCTAAGAAGAAGGAAGAAGCTCAAAATTGTTGAGAGCGATTCTAACACAGATATTGTTGAAGCTTTGCCTACAGTAAATGTCAAGATAGTGTACGAAGATACCAAAGTAGTTACAGGAGCAGAGCCCAAGTTGAAATGGGGCCAAATATACCCTATGATGTTCAACAAGAAAGTACCAGAAGCTAGATTGGGGGATATTTCCTTATATGACACTATTCTGAGGTCTGGGTTAACCAAGATAGCCACCAGGCCAGAGGTTTTTCCCTATGTCGAGGTCATTGGTTTGCTTTTGTCGAAGATAGACACTATGGGTATGATAATTAATGATGAAGAGGGCAAGCTCATAGCATCATTTGCACCAGCATTCATTTCGAAAGCATATAGTCTACCAGAAGTATAAATAAATGTGACCACAGATTGGGTGAAGAGTATTAAGTTAGACTATACCACCACAGTGAAGGGGATGATTATTGAGGGAAAATCCTTCAACATAAGTAGTCAAGAGAGTATGAAAAAACTACTCTTCGAACCCCATTCAGATTAATAGCATTGATGTTAAGTAGGCTGTATGGTAGGTGTGATGGAAAAACATACAATTTTGGGTGGAATGGCAATGGAGGGAACAGTCTTTAACTGGGAAAATGTTGCTACTAAAAACTTGTCTAAAAGTATCAAGGCAGCTCAGGAGGGTCTAAATCAGAGCAAATCCAAATTCTATATGTCACCCTTTTTGTTAGATTTCATAATCTATAGGCATAAGTTTGAAAAGCTAAATTGTGTATGGATAGAAGGGAAGGATCCTATTTACGTTGCTTATCAAATTTTGAGAGCACACCGATATCATAGTCATTATCAGTTAATTTGTGAAGAATTCATAAGGCCCCTATATAAGTTAATCTTTTTATAAGACTATCCATCTCTCTCAGAAGGAGCAGTGGAATCTATAAAAGAATATGGTTACTATTTTTTCACTAAAGAGGGCACTTATCTGAGAATGTTTGGAGGCACCAGAGCACCTTCATTGTTGCCTAAGTATGCAATAGACTATATAGTACTAAAGGATGGATTCAAACAGGTATTTCTAGAAGGTTTTGGGAGCCATTTGTTTGATATTAAGAAAGCGGTTTTCCCACTAGTACCCTTTTACGTGGGAAGTTACAAGTTTAACAAAGTCAAAAGCGCTCGATATTTTGTCAAAGAGCTGGAAATGTTTCACTTTGGGGAGAAATGTTTCCATAGGAATGATTCATAAGGAAAGGTGGCAACTCACAAAGATTCTCACAAAGTAAATTTTGAGTATGTTAATTACATAGACAAAGAAGAGAAAGTATTCAGAAATTTCTATAGTATGGCAGCCTTGAGCAAGAGGTTCAAAGGAAAAGCATTTGGTGCTAAAGGAAGTAGCAGCAATAGCCCAAAGCCAGATGAAGGAGATGAGGAAGATACAAAGAAAGCTCAGGAAGAAAGCACTCGTAGGCTTGCAATGGGAGCAAAAAATTTATTGGTTGAAGAAGCACAGAAGGATCAAGAAGAAGCTGCTAAAAGAAAGAACACAGAGGTTGTTCTAAAGAGAATGGCAGAGTTGGAGAAGGATTTGGCTAAAGGATACTTAGGCTCTGATCAAGGTATGCAAGATACAAGAGGGAAAGGCCAGGATACTGATGAAGTTCAAGGTGGTGGAGGTTCAGAACAAATCCCTGTTCGGGCTAATCCAGAGAACTTTCCAGCCACATCTAGCAACATCTTAACAGGAGTTCATGTGCCCATAGCTGAAATGGGACTGGTACCTTTTACACCTTCAAAGAAATATGATGTAGCATGTTTGGAGGATATTCATTTTGATCCCAAAACGAAGTCCATTGTATGGAGGACAGAGTAAACTTTGAAGGTAGGAGCTCAGCCAATGGTCTTTATAGTGACGGAGAAAACAGTCATGAAAAATGTAGAAGAGCACCCCAAGGAATTAGCTTCTATGGGCATTGCAAATGCCTATGCAAATGCTCACAATGGGGACAAGCTTATGGAAAATACTGAGCAATACAAAAGAAAGATGGTTGAAATGAAAGAAGTGCCGAGAAAAGAAGAAAAGGTAGGAAGAGAGTCCAAAATAAAATATGAGGCCACCTTGTCAGAGTTTGAAAGGATTCAACAAAGACATCAGATCTTAGAAGCAGAACGAGAAAGATTGAAATCATCAACTGAAGAATTGAGTAAATATAAAGGAAGTCTAGAAAATAAAGTGGTAGAATTAGAGCTGCAGAAGACTACTGCTGAGGGGAAAACCAAGCATTATGAAACACAAGTAGTAGCATTGGAGACCTAGAAAGCTTCACTAGAAGTTTCATTAAAAGTAGAAAATGAGCAGAAAATAGATATTGAGCCATTGAATAAGCATGCTCTCACACTTAGAAGTAAAATTCATCAGATGCAACTTCAAATAGCAGAGGAGATGTTGAAATTTCAGTAAGTAGAGACGAGGCTGGAGGAAATTGTCAGTACACCTAAGTTACTTTTTAGACAGGACCCAAGATATCCTGGAAATTCTACAAGGACATTTGAATTGGTTGGAAACAACCAAGGAACCTCCAGTTGATGCACCCATCAAGGACTTAGAGACAGTGAAGTTGGAGTCTGAACTAATTGAATTCGGGAGTAAAGCAGCAGAGGAATTGGTAAAGGAATTCCGAAGGACTAAAGGTGCTTGTGCAGAATTCTACAGAAAATTTCTCACAACTTACAATCATTGTCAAACATCTGATAAGAGAAGGTTAGAAGAATTACCTTATCATGAAGGATTTTTGAAGCAATTACAAGTCATATGGCAGGAAGATGAACAAGGTATCCAGCTGGTCAAAGTTTTGGATGAAAAGGTGCTGAAAACTGTAACTGATTTGTAAAAGAAGCCTAAAGGGAAAGGGAGACCAAGAGACTCTTGAATTTGTATAAATAGAGATCAAGTCGATAGAAGAGGGACCTTTTTTCATGCTATCTTTCTGAAATGTTATTGTAAGAAGAACTAGTTCCTCTTATAATAAAGAAGATATATTTTCTGCCGGAGAAGGCACTGTGGAGTCTCAAATGCTTGCCATAGATTGTTTGAATGTGAACTACTTCTGTTTCAGCTTTTTCTATGAACTGTGAGATCATTCTAACTTACGAATTATTTCATGCTATGAATGTTTTACTATTTATTTCTGTGAAACTTCCACAGTATATTTGAGTAATGAATTTTTTAACTGACAATGAGCTATCTCTTTGTTTATCTTTCTACTTATATTCGTGTATTCCAAAATATGAACAGTTATCTATAATATTCTAAATGCATGTTTTACAGTACATCAATCATCTTTAATTACAATATTGCTTCCTAGGGATAGAATAGATATAATTAGTTAGCATTAGTATAAGTTGTTCTTTGTTTATGATTTAGAAGCGAAAGAGGTAAGACGAGAGGTAAGAACATGTGCATCACATTGTGAAACTCTTAGTTATCTCTATTGATTTCACTTAATTAGGCACTTGCATATCATACATAAACATAAAACTAAAAAACACACTTAAACGGTGGACCAAGCTGCAACCAGCAAAAAAAGCTTTAACCGTTACTTGATCTACGGTAACCGGACCACAAACCAGATGAATTACCCATACCAAACAATAACGAGATGATTGGGAACGCTTATTGGGGAGAATCCCTACTGTTGTTACCTAGGATTTTCCAGGACCTAACAATTTTGGTGTTAGAAGGAGAGCGGCCAGTGCATGGCTGGACGAGGAAATTCATTTTATCGATATCACTCCACCGGTGACAGTTCTAAAACCATTCTCCCTCAAAAACCTACTCCTGAAGAAAAAGTCACAGGGTATCTCTATCCCATTGATAATGAGGTGGTTGATGATTTAAGGAGAATTACTAGGGTCTATGCAAAGAATATTGGAGGGTTACCCATTATTCCTACTTTACCTAGAAGAGAGTTTCATAAGAAAGACCGTCCTTACTTGGAGGATTCAGTATTAGTGGAATACCTTGAATAACTGGTAAAAATAGCCTTGCAAGAAGTTGTCCAACCTCTGAATCAGTTGGGACTAGATTCCCCTCACTGTTCTCCATTTTGAACCCTTGTCTAGTCTCCTCATCAATCTCCACTCAGACTCATGGCCAATGTGAATGAAAATCAGCCTGCGACACCACCTACTTGGAGGGCCAGATCTCCTCTAAATATTAGTCCTCCATTACATGTTATGCCTCAGAATTTTGATAAGGCATTACCCAAGTTTGAACCAAATGAAGGAATTATTGTGGATGATCATTTACAAATTTTTTATCTAGATTTAGAAGGCTTATGTGTAGCAGAGCATGAATATGTCATCTGTATATTTTTCCCTCACACTCTCAAGGGAAAAGTAGCCTCATGGTATTTTTCCCTGCATAAAAATTCAATCACAAATTGGAATACCTTTGAGAGATTGTTTAGAAACAAATATGGAATCCAGAAAACCCATGTTGCTTTAATGAAAGGGTTGATTTCCCTAAAGAAAGAAAAGAAATAAAGAGTGCATAACTTCACTCAGATTTTTGCTACATACATGAATAACTTTGATGCAACTGACAAACCAACTAAGCACGCCCTAATTGAGTATTACATCTCATCTCTTGGGCCTGACTTAGCCATGTTTGTCAAAAGATCAGTTAAGGCCACCTTGGTAGAGACTTATGAAGAAGCTAAGAAGGTGGAAGTAGAAATGGATAGTATAGACCAGTATCCTTTGCAATCATAAGAGAAAAATTATGGGAACAGAAAACCTCTATTGTTAACTAAACCTAAATATGAGCACTCACAAGAGTTAGATGGGGTGGTATAATGATGCAGAAATTGTCAAATAGAGTAATTGATATGGAAAAGGAGAAGGAGGCCCATAAACAATACAAACCTTATTATAAATAGAGAGATGATAATGGTCAACCCAAGCCTCCCTCACATAGTCCCTCGGCTATGAATTTGATAGATGTGGGAATGGACAATTTTTGTACATTCCATCAGCAGCCTCACTCTGAGAAAAATTACCCACAGTGGATAAATTCTATGACCTTAGTGATGAACCAGTTATTGGATTCCAAGTTAACAGAAACTGTGGATGAGAAAGAGAAAGGTCATGAACCAACAGAAACCCAAGAAGAAGACACTTTGGTTTTATGGGATTGTGTTTCCATGCTCAATGTAGAGGATGAAGATCTCACTGAGGAGGAAGAGATACTAGAGACAAATGTTACAACAAGAAGTCAGAGCTCATTGAAAGAAGATAACATGATACTACCCAAGATAAGGAAACATTAGGAGAACATGAAAAAAATAAAGAATAATACTCAAACTATTAATATACCTAAGTTTGTCATCTCAATCCAGAGTCCCAACAAATTCAATATGCCTGTAAAGTCTACTGAAAATAAAATTGAGAATGTCAAGAAGAATTCCACTGAACATGAAATGGGATACGACATTGTAGAAGATATTAAAAAGACTAAAGCAAATATTTACTTCTTTGAAATGTGTAATCTACTCCAACAAAAGGAAAAGCTATTAAAGGCACTTGAGACACCGATGAAGGAACCCCATAATGATAACCAACATGATGAAGAGATTGGTGAAGCAAGTTTAGGAGGAAAGTCTAATTATAGAAATCCAGCATTCCTCCTTACTTTTGAAATTTTCAATTACAACGTGCATAATTGTTTGGTGGAATATGGAGCATCAGTAAATGTCATGCCACTTTCGGTTTGCAAGCAAATAAATGGTCAACCTAAGCCATCTACAAGACAAGTTATCCAATTGGATAGGACTACAGTGAAAGTGAGAGGATAAATGGAAGATGTACTGATCTATTTATCAGTAGATGACAAGGTCTGTCAGTATATAGAAATTGTTGTAGTAGATATATCGGACGCCTATGGTTTGGTTTTGAGCCAGGATTGGGCAGCAAAATTGGAAGGATATTTTGCATCATATTGGTCACATGTATGGTTACCTTATAAATGTTGTCAGAACCAAATAAAGGGGTTAAGGGAACCTCAAATGAAGTACAATGTAACTCAGTTGGAAGGCAAGAATGAACCGGTCAATTCTGTGTTGGGAAACTATTTTCTTGAGCTGGAACGGGGAAATTACCAAGATGAAGAAGCCAGTAACATATCAGATATCCAGCTTGATCTCCTTTAGTTCTCACGAGCTGATAAAATTGATTTTAATATAGTAGAGTTAGTCTCAAATGTAATTAGTAGTTCAAATTCAATAGGATTAGAAATTTTTTGGATTCTTTATTATGACGGTTCCAAAACCTTGGAAGGATCAGGAGCTGGCTATGTCTTGATCGATCCAGAGAAAAATAAATATTTTCTTTCATGTAGATTAGAATTTGAATGTACAAATAACACAACTGAATACGAAGCATTATTCCAGGGACTGAACAAAGCAATGGAATTAAAAGTAAAAAATCTAAAAGTGTACGGAGATTCCGAAATCATTGTTAAACAAGTTTGAAACAAAATTCATTACATATCACCACATTTGAAGGACTACCAAAATAAAGTTTGGGAAATTTTCATGCATTCAATATTTCTTCAATTCCTAGAATAAAAAATGCAGCAGCTGACTTGTTAGCTATTTCTGCTGCAAGGCTGGTACCTACAAATAACAGATGTTCAATTGAACTACTTTTTAGGCCTTCTGTTCCAGACAACATCACCAATCTAAGGGTGTTTGATGATGATCATCCAATATTGGAATGTCTAGTGAATGATGATACATTTAAAGGAGGCATAATAGATGACGAATAACATTAAGCAAACCTTCAGAATGGAAATTTCATCCCTAAAGGAGTCAAAAATTTGGAACAGATGTTGGATCTAGAAAACAAGTTTAGAAAACCAGCGAATGTCAAGAAACACAACTCATCTTTGCAATTTGAGCTGATAACTCTAGGGTCAGAGGCTGAACCCAAATATGTGAATTTGGGGAAGTGTTGTTCACCCAGGGAAAGGAGTAAATTCATCAGTTTATTCAGACAATACAAATATGCATTTTCTTGGACATACGAAGACCTCAAAACTTATGACACCAAAATTATACAGCATGTTATTCCAATCAAAGTTGGATTCAAACCTTATCAGCAACCTCTGAGAAATATGCATCCCAAACTAGAACCCCTAATTCAAATCGAGGTGAAAAAGCTTTTGGATGCTAAGATCACATTCAAAGTTAGACATTCAAAATGGGTCTCAAAATTGGTTCCAGTACAGAAAAATTCTGGAGAGATCAGACTTTGTGTTGATTTTAGGAATTTAAACCGTGCGTCAGATAAAGATAATTACCCAGTCCCACCCATGGAACATACACTACGAATGGTCTCAAGTTTTGATTTGTTCTCTCTGTTAGATGGATTCTCAAGATATAACCAAGTGCTAGTAGCAGAAGAAGACAGGCTCAAGACCACCTTCAAAACCAAGTGGGGGACTTTTGCATATAGGAGGATTTTCTTTGGACTCATTAATGCTGGAGAAACTTTCAAAAGGGCTATGGATATAGCTTCCTGCGGTCTAATTGGTTGAAGTGTAGTGGTTTATTTATATGATGTTACGATATTTTCGAAGAAGAGAGAAGAACATGTGTTTCATTTGAAACATATTTTTGAATGTTGTAGAAAATATGGCATTTCTTTGAATCCTAAGAAATGTGTGTTCGTTGTTACCAAAGGAAAGCTATTGGGTCATTTTATTTCGAAAAGAGGGATCTCAATAGACCCAGAAAGAATTAAAGCGATAGAACAGATCCCTTTAACCCATAATAAAAAAGGTATGCAATATTTTATGGGGACAATTAATTTTGTGCGAAGGTTTGTGCCATACTTTGCCCAAATAGTCAAACCTTTGCAACAAATGGTCAAGCAAAGTGTTCAATTCAAGTGGACTGATTCATAGAAGGATGCATTTAACAAGATATAAACATCCATAGCTCATGCACCATCACTTAAAAGTTCCAACTTCGAAAAGGATTTTATCTTGTACACTTTTGCTTCAGATGATTCATTAGCAATGGTGGTTACACAGAAGGAAGGAGGGGGAGATGAGTACCCCATATCGTTTATGAGTATTGGTTTGCAAGGGGCTGAATTAAACTATCCTATAGTTGATAAGCAATCCTATGTAGTTTTTAAAGTGGTAAAGCAATTTAGACTGTATATACTTAAGAACTATACCAAGGTAATAGTTCCGCACCCAACAATACGATCTCTTTTTGTACAAAAAGAGTTGGGAGAAAGAAGAGGTAACTGGGTAACTGCCTTGCAAGAATATGATCTAGAATTCAAACCAACAATCATAGTTAAAGGACAAGGGCTCTATAAATTGATGTCTGTGAGTCAAGACAATGAAGATAAAAATTGGGATAATGAAGCTGAATTACACATGGTGGATGTATGTCCTTTATTCACAACTCTAGACTCCTGGTATAGAGATTTAATTCATTATCTTCAAGAAGGATATTTGCTGAAACATTGGAATCCCAAGAAAAGGAGAGTATTACGTCTAAAATCAGACTTATATTAGATTATTGATGGAGTGTTGTTTAGAAAAAAATTCGATGGAGTTTTTATTAGATGCTTAGAACATGAAGATGCAAATAAGGTTGTGGTAGAACTACATGATGGACTTGCTGGAGGTCATTTCTCAAGAGATAAAATAGCACACAAGATTTTAAGAGCTGGATATTACTGGATGACTTTGTTTAAATATGCTCACACTCATGTTAGGAAATGTGATACTTGTCAAAGGATCAGTGGGAGACAAGCAAAGGCAGCAGGACCTTTGAAACCAGCTATTATCTCAGAACCATTCTAGCAATGGGGGATTGATATTATCGGAGAGATCAATCCAAATTATTCATTGTAGCATAAGTACATCCTGATAGCAACAAAATATTTTACTAGATGGGTAGAATCCATTCCATTACAAAAAGTGAATGAAGATGCAGGGATGGACTTCTACAAGACCATATTATGACCAGGTTTGGGGTTCCAATTTCCCTAGTTTTTTATAATGCTTCATATTTTTCATCTATTAAATTGAATGCATTTGCAAATGAAAAAGGTATTAAGCTACACTATTCTACTAACTACATTCCGCAAGGAAATGGTTTGGAAGAATCTACAAATAAAAACCTCATTAGGATTTTGAAGAAAACGGTCATAGAAAATCAAAAGAGTTGGCACCTAGCTTTGCCTAATGCACGCTGGGCTGATAGATCCACACCCAAGAAATCCTTAGGTGTGTCACCCTACACTCTTGTCTATGGGAAAGAAGCTATCCTTCCTCCTAATATTATTTTTCCATCCTCTAAACTAGCCCAAGACTCTAGGGGAACTGACAATGAAGTTCTACAAATCCGAATCCATAATCTGCTAAAGTTAGGGGAGTATAGATCCAAATCAAGAGAGAGGTTTAAAAATCAACAAGAGAGGGTGAAGAAACGGTTTGATAAGCACAAAGCCGGGAAAAAGGAATTTGAAGTCGGTGATTTGGTTCTTAAGTGGGATCACCTGCATGATGAGAAGGGAAAGCACACTAAATTTAAGCAACTATGGATAGGCCCTTTCCAGATTGCAGAGAAGTTAGGACCCTCAACTTACAAATTGAAATATTTACAGGGGTGGGAAGAGAACTTTCCATTAAATGGTTTATTTCTCAGGCCATATTTTTCTTAATGCTTTTTTATTTCTTTGTACATAAATAACTGGTTTGATTGTTTTCATTTTTTCTTAGATTAGTTCTATTTGATTTACATTATTTGGCTTAAGATTTGATTTCTTGTATTTTTGGTTTGTTTTACCTTATGATTCAATAAATCAGCATAAATTTTGGTTTTGGAGTTCATCAGAATTCTGGATAAACTGAAATATTTGACCAAAGACTACTTGCTATTTGCACATACATAATGCTTAAAGATCCTTTAATATTAGCAGATTATCTGAATAGATTATGAACACATTGAAGTCATGTTTAATCCCTGTCAAATAACTAAGTTCAGAAAAGTATAGAATACTATTTTGAGGCTCCATTCACTTCACATTAAGGTCTTTCCTAGGAGACTAATAGCAAAAGACCCATCTAGAGGAAGCAGGGTAAGAAATTGTATTATATTTAAATGATCCCATTCCACAAATGAAATCCATAAGGCTACAAGAGTCAAAATCTCCCAGGGAGAAAACATATATCAAAAGGCATACTAAATGAAATCAATTTGAATAATATTGCTCAAAGGTTCTTCTTCATCTGTGGGTTGAAATCAAAATATCTCGCACACAAAAGGACACTATGTATAGAAGAACCTAAACCAAATTTCAGAAAGAAAACAATCAAGGAGGACTCAAAAGGAAAAATGTCTAGAAGCATCAAAAGAATGCAAAATGGCATGGGAATGAGAGACAAACGAATATATATGTTCACCATTTGTTACAATCCTATGGTGGCTAAGTTGGAAGCTATTTGTTAGATTTTTATCAATTATGACAATATGATCTTGGGATCTTATCCGAGAGAATAACATGCACAACAATCAATCACAAGAGACAATAGACAAAAAGATTTTCCTCGGGGAAACCATAAAGGAGAAAACCCTGCAAATTGCTCGGAGATAGAATAAGCACCAATGGCAGCAGTAAAACCCAAAGACAATAAGATGATCTCTGATAGTTGTTCTCTCTCTTATCCCATTTCCTTCTCTCTCGCTCATGTGCTACAACTGAGTGTGAGTGAATTTGTGATAAATAGAGAGGCTCACTCTCTATTTATACTAATTCCAGACTTGAAAATAAATCACTAGGGACGACTTCTCTAGGAGAGTCTAATAACCCTAGGGCCACACAACTACGAGGACTTTAACCCTTAGTCAATAAGGAGGGTTACCCTCTATGAATTTACATGACTTGTTTACATTATTGAATCTCCCGATAGGAACATCAGGGTATGACATGACTCAATTACATTACAAATACTTCCCGATAGAAACATCGGGGTACAATACATAAGATATACAAGTGAATACATTCTGAAGTTACAAATACATCAACACTCCCTCTTAACCAGGAAGGTATTCTCTTTACACAATTCATCAGCACAAGTCTTCTTCTCTGGATCAAGTCTATATCATCACTGGATTATCTCTGGATCATCATCAAAGATGGATCATCATTGGATCATAATCAAAGATGGATCATCACTAGATGATCCTCAAAGCTGGATCATCATTGGATCATCATCGAAACTGGATTATCATCAGAGCTAGATCATAACTGGATCATCATCAAAGCTTGATCATGACTAGATCATCATCATCACTACTTCCACTATATCGATCAAATGGTGATATCTCTCAATTCTACTCATCATAGGAAGCTCTACAGAGCCAATGCTTTTTCATGATGGTTGTAGGCCTATCCTCCATGTAGGTCTTCATCTTCTTCAACACTTATATCTAACCCAGTCAGAAAGGCCCGCCCAACACTTATATCTAACCATGGGAGGGCCCGGCCTACCCCCATGTTAGAATGGCCCAGCCCTTACATCTGACCATGGGAGGGCCCAACCTGCCCCCATGTCAGAATGGCCCAACCCTTAGATATGACCATGGGAGGGCCTAGCCTGCCCCCATGTTAGAATGTCTTAGCCCTTACATCTGATCATGGGAGGGCCCAACCTTCCCACATGTCAGAATGGCTCAGCCCTTACATCTGACCATGGGAGGGCCCAGCCTTCCCCCGTGTCAAAATGGCTCTGCCCTTACATCTGACCACGGGAGGTCCCAACCCTTATATCTGACCATGGGAAGCCCCACCTACCACCATGTCAAAATGGCTCACAAACTCATCACTTCCTCTTGGAAGGAACCTCGATCTAGAGAACACCAACCTTCTCCCTAAAGTACTCAAACTTCACTCTGGCTAATGTCTTGGTCAACACATCAGCTATCTGCTTGTCCATCGCAACATGTTGGAGCTTCACTACTCCTATCTACACCATATCCTGGATATAGTGGTATTTGGTCTCGATATGCTTTGACTTGTCATGGAACACCGAGTTCTTCGACAACTTCACACAACTCTGGTTGTCACAATATATACAAGTAGTATCCAACTGGAGATCAAACAAATCAAATAGCAGCTTCCTTAGCCATACTACCTCAAAACTAGCTAAACAAGTTGTGACATACTCTACTTCAGCTGTACTCAGTGTCACATAGGATTTTTTTCTGCTAAACCAAGAGATCACACATGATCCCATACCGAAGCAGCACCCTAAAGTGCTCTTCCTATCAATGGCACTACCTACCCAATCAAAATCCACATAACCCTCCAGGTTAATCTTTTGATTCGCCTCATACTTGAGCCCATAATCAACTGTACCCTTCAGGTACCTCAGAATATGCTTTGTAGCAATCAGGTGAACATGTCTAGGATCTATCAAGAACTGGCTCAATGTGTTCACAACAAAGAAAATACTAAAGTCTCGTATTCGTCAAGTACATCAAGGACCCAATCATCTGACAATACATCGTATCATCAACTGACTCTGATGAAGCATCACTCAATAGCTTCAGGTTTGATGCCATAGGTGTGGTCATGGCTTTGTAGTCCATCATCCCGAACCTCTTCAGGATCTCTACTGCATACTTCCCTTGTCCCAGGAATATTCCTTCTGCATTTTGACACACCTCCATGCCTAGAAAGTAGTGCATCATACCCAAGTCCTTCATCTCAAATTCAGCAGCAAACTTCCTCTTCATATTAGTAATCAACCCATCCTCACCTATTACAAACGGATCATATACATACAGTAGGAGTATCACTGGGTTCCCTTCTTCAACCTTGTAGTAAAGGTTGGAATCTACTATACTCTTGGTAAAGCCCAAACCAGATAGGAAGCTGTCAATTATGTCGTACCATGTCCTAGGTTCTTGTTTCAAGCCGTACATGGCTTTCTTCAATTTACACACATGAGTCTCCCTGTCATGTGTCTCAAAACTGAGTGGCTGCTCCACATATACTTCCTCTTCCACTACACCATTCAAGAAGGTAGTCTTGACATCCATCTAGTGTATCTTCCATTTCATTACTGCAACTAGAGCAAGTATTGATCTGATGGAAGTGTATCTGGCTATAGGTGCAAAAGTTTCTTCATAATATATTCCTTCTTTCTGGGAGAAGCCATGAGCCACAAATCTTTCTTTATATTTCTCTATGCTACCATCTGCAACATGCTTGATCTTGTAGATCTATTTGGAAGTCACAACATACTTCCCCTATGGTCTTGGGACAACATCCCAAACATCATTCTTCATGATCAACTGGTACTCCTCGATCATAGCATCCTTCCATTATTTATTTTTTGTCGCTTCTTCATAATTGGAAGGTTCTTTATCAATGATGTCACACAGTAGGGCTACATAACCAAAGCAGGACCTGGTTCTTTTCCTCTCTTTGTGTATCTCTTCTGGAGCCCCATATCTTTTTGCACCTTAGATAGCCTCTTGTACCTATGTAGATTTCCTCTTGTGAGGATTCTTCTCTTGGGGTGGATCTACAGGTTCCTGTGGTTCTTCTATTTCTTAATCTTCTTCTTGAGTTGCATCATTCATGGTTGTGTCTCAAATCGTGGGTACTTCTGTTTCTTCAAAGTCTTCAATTATTATCTTTCTATATTTTTTGTAAGTTGAGTCTTTGTCGAATGTTACGTCTCTGTTGATGTCGATCTTCTTGAATCCTGGGAAGTATATCCTGTAAACCTTCGAGCTTTCACTATATCCCACAAATATACCCTTATTTCTAGAAGGATCTAACTTTGTACTCTTTTCTTTTAGAATCTGTATGTCTACTGGACAACTGAATATTTTGAGATGGATGATGACCTCTGGTTTCTTGCTGGAAAAGAATTGTTCAGGTGTCTTGTTCTCAAGTACTCTGTGTGGAGTACGGTTCTATACATACACCCTTGTCCTGGAAGCTTCTACCCATAGATGCATGGGAAGATCTTGATCATGAAGCATTTCCCTTGAAGATTTCATGATCATTCTATTCTTCCTTTCTGCAACCCGATTCTATTGTGGATTATATGGAGTGGTCAACTCCCTCTTAATCCCTGAATCTTTGCATAATTCTTTGAATTCATTTGATGTGAATTCTCCTCCATTGTCTGATCAAAAGGTTTTGATCTTCTTTTCTGTATGGTTCTCGATGAAGGATTTGAATTCCTTGAACTTGCTGAATACTTCATCTTTGTTTTTCAAGAAATATATCCATGTCTTCCTAGAAAAATCATCAATGAAATAAACATAGTATACATACCCACTTAATGAACTGGATGACATTAGCCCGCATACATTGGAGTGAATGATTTCCAAGATTCCTTTTTCCTTGCTCTCGCTACTTGGAAATATATTCTTTGTGTTCTTTCCTTTCACACATCCTTTGCAGACACCGTCATGTTTTTTCTGTATTTCTGGAATACCTTCAACAACTTTGCTTGCAAATGGTAGTGCACATGTGCAAGCCTTCTATGCCAAAGTTCATTTGGCTCTGCTGAGTCATGGACCAAATCTTGTTCTGGTTGGCCCTTCAATTTGTATAGTCCTCCCTCTTGCTCTCCAATCACAAATCCATCATCAATAGTCTTTCCCTTTGGCCACATAAGGACTTGGTCATCTACAAATGCAACCCTCATGCCTTTTGCATCAAATGCAGATATGGAGAGGAGAATATTCTTTAGTCCTGGTACAAACAAGACATCCTTCATTTACATAGACTTTCCAGAGTCTAGTTTATAGGAGGATTCATGGCTACCTTTTACTAGATACTGGTAGTCATCCCCAAGTTTCACCTTGCGAGGTGACTCATGTTCAGATAGTTTCATAAAGGATTATTTGAGTCCCGTCATATGCTTGGAAGCCACAATGTCTATAAGACAATCATTTATTCCATGTGTGATAGTTCCATGAGGGTAGAAATCAAAACATACTCTTCATCACTTGAAGAATATTCACTTTCTTGTTTGACTCTTTTCTTATGAGGATCAACATCCTTTGTAGTGTGTGCATGATTTTTTCTTTTGTCCTTCTTCTTGTGGGAGTTTATTTTGTTTCTAGGACAATTTCTGGCTTAGTGTCCTATCTTATCACAAGTAAAACATCTGAGTTGAGTTTTTTCTGGAGTGAGGATGCTTACCTTTAGAATGATGATAGTCCCTTCTGCTTTTCTTGGAGTGTATTGTGAGAGATTGATCTTCACTTCCCATGTTCTCTTCTTGGGCTACTATTCGAGCTTATTCTTGTGAGCACTCCTCCCACAGTCTACTGAAGGTGACTAGATTTCTTCTAGCACAAATCCTTTGAATTAAAGAGTCCCATGACCTAGGGAGACCATTCAGGGTAGTTATCACAATTTCTGCATTATCCACTGCTTCATCCACTGCTTCAAGTTGTTCTTTGATCTGAGAGACCCTTGTAAAGTATGACTGTATGGTCTACGCATTCTGGATCTTCACACTCTTCAATTGGTTCCTCAGATTTATCTTCTGGTTTATGTTCTTTCCTTCAAATAGCTTGGTCAATTCATCAAACATTGCATTAGGTGTCTTTATGGAGGACACCTATGGTATGAGGTGATCCTTGATTGAATCAGCAATAATCCTCTTAGCCATGACCAATTTATTTTTGTGTAAGGCCTTAGCCTCATCTCCCTCTGGAACTGGAACCTCTTCACTGATGTAAGAGTCCGACTCATTTTCTTCTAGGACCAGGGAGTCCTATACTTCTAGGCTTAGAACTTATCATCCCCCTCAATATTTTCATCAAGCTTGGTGTGATGAGACATCTTAACAGAGAACCTCAAATGGAAATACAAAAGATTTATATATTACCAATTTAAGAAGCTGAAAACTAGATCTGGAGCTTATCTTCTACAGTGTTGGTTTTCTGGTTCCAATAAAAATTAGGGTTTGACTTTCCCAAAGTTCCACCCAACCAAAAACCTTGATTCTTGTATCTAAAATTTGATTTTGAGGAGGAGAGAAATCCTAGCATGGGCTCACTCAAAAATTCCTCTTCAGTGAAAATCCCTAATTTCTTAATGTAGTGCTAGGTTAAAAACTGAAAATGCTCAGAATCAGATTATGCTTCAACAGAAAGATGTGCCCATCAATGGAGGTTCATCCCAGCCTCCTTTTGCTGATGGATTATGGAGAAAGACCCAAAAAGTAAGAATCCCTAGCTTCCACAGCTGCACAGTGTCTTCTTCTCAAGTTATCTCTGATACCATGTTAGATTTTTATCAATTATGACAGTATGATCTTAGGATATTATTTGAGAGAATAACATGCACAACAATCAATCACAAGAGACAATAGACACAAATATTTTCCTTGAGGAAACCATAAAGGAGAAAAACCCGCAACTTCCTCAGAGATAGAATAATCACCAATGGCAGCAGTAAAACCCAAAGATAGTAAGATGATCTTCGGTGTTTTTTCTCTCTCTTATCCCAGCTCCTTCTCTCTCACTCATGCACTACAACTGAGTGTGAGTGAATGTGTGATAAATAGATAGGATCACTCTCTATTTATACTAATTCCTGACTTGACAATAACTCACTAGGGCTGACTTCTATAGGAGAGTCTAATAACCCTAGGGCCCCACAACTATGGGGACTTTAACCCTTGATCAATAAAAAGGGATAACCTCTATGACTTTACATGACTTGTTTACATTATTGAATCTCTCGATAGGAACATCGGGGTAAGACATGACTCAATTACATTATAGATACTTCCTAATAGAAACATCGGGGTACAATACATAAGATATACAAGTGAATACATTCTGAAGTTACAAAAACATCAACACTATCCAAAGGCAGAGGTAAAATAAACTTCATATCTTGGCCTCAGAAGAGTTATCATGACTATGAAACCCTAGTTCGCCTTTTCCATTTAGACCATAATCAATGTTTCAAAGTTCATAAATCTTGTATTCTAAGAAATATAGGCATCTTAAAGGAATCTAATAAGATAATTTAACAGGATATTTTTAAGCAGCTATTGTTCAAAAGTCAGTTTTTCTGAGATCTGTGTCCTCTAGTTAGTCGCCAATTGTTGCTGCTGCAACATTTCCCAAAAATATTTTATATATTTTTTGGCCCCCCTTGNGTGAAAGGATTTCTATTTTTGGACTGCCACAGTGGTTATGGTTTTAACTTATGCACCAACGTTTGCATACTTCTGCTATGTCGGCAAACTTCTCGCATTGCATCCGCAACAGCGATAGGTTTCTGATTGTTTTTTCGATTTGTTTCCTGCAAGCAACTACGGTGGGCATTTTCCATGGTCGTGAGACCCTACGGCAGGATTTTTTCTTTCTCACAAGCTATCATCTATGTATTTCCACTGCAACGAAAGGTTTTATACGTCTTTCCTGCTATGGTGGAGAACTTTGAGGTGTGTTGAATTTGGCTTCCGGGAGCCGGTATGACAGAAGTATCCTCCTATTTGGTCTGCTACGATGGGTGTTCTGCATACTTTGTCATGGAGGTACTGCTCTATGTGCTATTGCAGAGAATGTGTTGAGTTTAAAGTCGTCTCTACGGATGGAGTGTTGTGTCCGAGCCACTGTTGCAAATGAATAACCATGATGACTTATGTGTTTGGATCGCGGTGGTTGGTGTCAGTAGGGTTTTTTGGGCTCGCAAGTGCAATAGTTTTAGGGGTTTTTATAGCCTGAACAGTTTGTTTATTTTCCCACTTCTCTTGTTTTTACCTTGTTGTTGTTACGAATTCGATGAGATGGAGAATGTTTCCCATTTGGAGTTATCTACACGGTTCCTCGGTGGAGATCACGTGGCGTTTTGGTCGACTGGACAAGTAGGTTTTACCATCTTATTCCCAATAAATGATTCAGTAGGGTTTTTTAGCTATCATTGTCAGTGGTTAGGTTTGCTCAAGTCTATAAAAGGTTTCGTTCCTATTTTCTTTTAGGTCAGACTATCCTCGGCGTTTTTCTTGCCCTAGTAGGTACAAAGGACTTATGCATGTTTAGGAGCGTTTTTTACCCAGTTTTATAGGTCAGAGATGATTTCTGAGAAGGTCGATCTTCACGCTGGTATGGATATAGTCGGTCTCTCATGCATGGGTGTTGGCCTTGGTTCTGGTTTTATTTTTCTGAGGCTGTGGGAATTGTGGCACCATTTTTTCTTAGGGAGTCACCACTGTTATTTTGGTTTTTCTAATCCTGAACATGACTGTGAGAGAGTGAGGGCCATTGGGGGTTTCCAGATTTAAAGTAGAGTGCAAAAGGGTTTTCAGCAGGGGTTTCCCATAGTTTCAATAGAGTTTGTTGTTTAGCCGTAACCCTGAGCCGGTCGTAGTGCAGGTTTCTGATGCAATGAATGGACACGGTAAAGAAGTTTTAGTTTTTCTGCTTAAATGATGTATATGTGTGATTGATTTTGATCATATGGGTGCTAAGACAGTTTTTTTGCAGGTATTGTTTGCTGCCGAAACCATGCCTAAGAAGGAAAGGAAGAAGCTCAAAATTGCTAAGAGCGATTCTGACATAGATATTGTTGAAGATTCGCCTACAGTAAAGGTCGTGATAGTGTACGAAAATACCAAAGTAGTTATAGGAGCAGATCCCGAGTTGAAATGGGGCCAAATTTACCCTATGATGTTCGAAAATAAAGTACCAGAAGCTGGATTGGGGGTGTTATCTCCCAAAATAAATTTATTTTTATAGTATGAAGAATTTAACTCATGCGATGAAGGATATGAATATCACTGACAGTTTGAAAGCTTCTGTTTTTTTATTTGGGTAAAAATTTCACAAGTTGTAGCTTTCGGTGGCTTAGGCAAGGATTAGAACATCTCATTAGCCACCGAAAGTTGGAAGATAAATAACAGGTGGAAAACCCCTTTGACGGTTAGGCGTATTGCTACATTTTTACTGCCATCGAAACATTTTTAAACAGTGATCAGAAGTATAGTCCTCTATTATGCCAACGTTTCAAAGTTTTAGTCAGCTAAAACACCGCCACTAGGGAGAATATAGTGGTTTAAAGTTCCAATGGTTAGTGGTTTAAAGTTCCGATGGTGAGTGGTTTGGGATTTCGATCACCGATGCTTACAAGATTAGTTCTTTCACCTCCGAAACAGTGGCAATGCTCAGATTTAGAGTTCCTATGGTTAGTGGCTTGAGCTTCCGATTTTCAATCGCGAATCTAGTGGTTTAAAGTTTTGAAACAGCGGCAGCATAGAGAACTAAAGCTTCGATTCAAACTTCTACTGACCTCCGACAGCAATAAAATTAGTTCATTTCACCTGCGAAACAGTGGTAGCATTGAGACTTGGGGCACCGATGGGCTAGAGAAAAGAGTTTCCAATCGCCGATGAAGAAACTGTTGCGACATTAGTCAGTTGAGGCGTTGACACTGCAACAACATTGAGGCTTGGGGTGCTGACGGTTAGAGGTCAGAGCTCTCGATCGGCGACCACGATGACAAGGTGGAAAATTATGGTAGATTAAACAAGAAAGGTCACTTAATTCAACCGCTGAAACACTAGTTTTTGGTAGCAATTTTACACTGAACTAGCAATGGTGATTATCAGCAACTACTTCAGTTATTAAAAGTTTGCTTAGTGAACTAGATCTTCACAATAGATATACAAATAGTTAGCAAGGCTTTGAAGCCCTAATATGATAAAACTATCACTTTCAAGTATTTTTTGTGTAAACAGATCAGATTTTCAGGATCTGTCACTTTTGTAGAAGGCTATAAAGCCCATGATTGATTTTATAATAAGGGTTCAACTTCGGGGATTTATGAGCCAAAAATGCTTTCAAGCTTCTCATTTTACTTATTCATGATATAAGCTATTTTTTTGTGATCTGTTCAACCATCATCTCTTTCTTTACTGTATTTATGCTTGAATGTGTATTTAGGTCATTTTTAGATTGATTAAAAATATGATAGTTGTCATCATATTGGTTTATTAATGCTATTTTATTTATAAATACCATCCTCATAAGGATTTATCCATTTATATGCATGTGTTTTGTATGTAAGTCTTCCAACCTGGTGAGCTCTCCATCCCTGCACCTTATTGTCAAATTTCTAAGCAATTGCAACTAAAAGCCTTGTAAACGAGTGAGTTTCATGCATGTCTTGAGAGTGGAAAGCTTATGTTACCAGGAATCCTCGAGATACAACCTAGAGGAGTTTCCTGGAGTGATAACAAACTGGTGTCGTTGCTGGGGAGAGGAGATTGAAGCTCAGCTTCCCTGGGAGACGAGATAGATCCATGGTTTGATGATAGACAAAGCTTGGAAATTATTATGGTTGTAATCATCTATTTGGTGACTCCATTGATATAAGGTGGCTTCAAGAAGACCAAGTACCAGAGCAAACCCAAAGGGGCCACCAGCAACACCTGTTTCAGATCCAGAAGAAATTTTGAGGAAAGCTAGGGCTTTACTAAGACAGACCAATAGTACTGCACAAAAAGCTACATCAGGTATTTCAAGAAATCTTTCTGCTATTATTTCTTCTACTGAAACTCTTAATTCCCAGGAATTTTTAGATACATCAGAAAAATCTAGGGGTTGGGCATCTTCAAGCACTGCTGCTTGTGAAGATCCAATCCCTGGTGACTCCACTAGGATAAGTGTACCACCGCCTTCTCAGCAAGTATCTTCATCATTCCTTCCTTCCAAAACCCTATCCATACCCATTTCCAATATGGATGCCCCTTAATTGACCAAGATGGAAGGGATCCTAGTAGCTAGGTTTGCGCCCTTAATTCTACCAAATCCTCTCGCAGCCATGCCTACTGGGGATTATCTCAATTATATGCCTAAGTTTACAGGGGAAGGGGATTTCACTACTAAATAACATATAGAGGCTTTTTACAGCTATGCTGGAAATATTAACATAGAACAAGAAGATGTATGGACTAGGGTTTTTGTACAAAGCCTAGATGGCCAGGTGTTATAGTTGATTTTACCACTCTAGGTGAATCACACTTGTATGGCCTTTCCCCTGTCCCTCTGTAGACTCCTTAGCCCCTTGGACCATTTTTTGTCCTTTGATGTTTCCTTGACCATCCCTAAAAACATGGGAAAATCCATATACGTGACTTTTAAACCCCTAATCGCGTATATACATGGGTTTGACCACTAAAACTGTGTACATCAGGATGTGTACAAAATCCAAATCCTTTTGGAGTTTTCCTTGACATGGATCTGACTCACTTGACTCCTAGCCTTCCCTATGCCTTGATATCGCTTGGATTCGACCTTTCATTACCCATTTGAAAAGCTATATAAGGAACTCTATGGTACATTGAAGGCATATGAGATAATTGAGAGCAAAGAAACTATAGTCCATTGTTGTCGGAACTTATCCTTGAGTCTGCATCCCTTTGTCCCTTGGAGCACTTGTGTGTTCTTCCCAAGATTTCCTTTTGCTTGTGAGCTTGCTATCGAGAGATGGAGGATTGAGGTGGTGGAGGCCCAAGTGGGGGATTCAGTTTCTCCGATTCGCAGACGTGCTGACAGAGGTTGTATCCATTGTAATCTCTGATTTTTATATTAATAGAAATATCTTTTCTTGTCCAATAATGTATGTTTGAATGAATATTTTATCCATGGATGTTTTCAAATGCTTATACATTGTTGATTATATATGATAGAATAGATCTAACACCAATATATATAGTATGCTTGTATTGTTTACTTGTTTTTTAGGAATTAATCCATCAATTCAAGCTCAAGTTGGAAAGCTCAACGGGGATCTACTTCAACCGTCCGGAATAAGGTATGAGGTCTGATCCTTTAGTATTAGATATTTAATTTCTATTGCATATTGGAAAGGATTGATTTCTAGAGTCAAGCTATCTGTTGTGGTACCCCAAGCCATATAAATTTCTCTCCGTAACAGAATTGGCGACTCCACTGGGGATGTTCCTTGTTTTTATTTGGGGTTTGCGGGCACAATGGGCTTGATATTCTTGACTTGCTCTTTGTTTCTCCTTGTTTCTATGTTGCATTTTATAGGATGTTCATCCATTGACACTCTCCTTTATTGGTTTGACCCTTGGCCTGATTTTTACCACTGTCTTCTCTGTATACGCAGGTTTTTGGCCAAAAGTCGCATACATACACGGATTTTTGGCCAAAAGTCACGTATACACGTAGGGTTTTGGCCAAAATCCACATATACATGCAGCTTTTTGGCCAAAAGTCATGTATATATGCAACTGTTCTTTAAACAGTCACGTACATCCTCCCTTTTGGTGAGTTTGATGTTGTGGGAAGTTCTTGGGTGGGTTGTGAGTGTGGTTGGGTCTTCCTTGGGTCTGATGTTGTCTATTGGATGCTTCTTTTATGACCAGAGACCACCTTTTCATTGATTTTTCTTTGAAATTAGTTTTAGTCATTTATCCTTTTTGTTTTGCCATTAGTGCATTACTCTTTTTGTCTCGGTGTCTTGTTGGGCTTGTGTTTTATGCTTGCTGCAGAGACTGAGAGTTTTAGATGACTTTTATTGCATTTTTCATTCTTTTATATTGAAACATACAAGGTAGTTGCATTTTTTGCATATGGATTTTAGGAGGTACTTGCATTGGATTGCTTGGATGAGAGTTTTATTTAGGCTTTCATATAGGAAGGATTGCATTGGCATTCAGAAAGGAATATATATTTATGCATCTCATGTAGTGGCATACCCTATTTTTTGTTTGACAAAGATTGCACTTAGCATTGTTTGTTATGGTGTGCACTTTTATTTCACTGCTGAGTCTTCATATCACTAGTTGCATGGCCATTTCCTTTTGAGTAATTACATCCAATTAAAATCAACGCATAATAAAATGAATTACACTCTTTTCTTTTATAGGGTGCACCAACAAGAATAGGTTTTAGGGTCTTGGAATAGTTCATTGTGAGTAAATTCTCCAAGACCACTAAACAACAACATGTATGTGTCTGTCCAGGTGAGTGTGTGAAATTCCTTGGTATAATTGGTGTTTCTCAGGATCCTCCTCTCAAAAGGGAGTTAAACATGAGGCAGTGTGAGTGGTTAATGATTGGGATGACCCCTAGTCATAACTGAGTAGCACCGGAGATATTTATAGGATTGTATTCGTATCTGGGGGCTCTTTAGGGAGTTTTGGGATTTGTTACCCTGCCCATATGGTCAATCCCACTTGCGACTATCCGCTTGAGCATTGATTATATCGAGGTGACCTTAGTGGCCTTACCTAGGATATCAAGGCGATACTTCGTAGAGGTTATTCTGCAGGTGTCCTGGCTAGGTAGGGGTCAGACAGCACAGTCGCTTTATGCATTGAAGCTGAGGGCCACTATAATTGGTTACATACCTCTGCTTGTAGTGTATGGGAGTTTTGAGCCTCTCTTAGGTGAGACATACCTGCTGCATTCGGGAGCTCACATATCCTCCCCTTGGTTTGCTTGTATTTTGGCTGTATATTTTCTTAGGAGTGTGCTCTTTGTGCACTAGTTGGCCTTTGGGATTGTGGTTAATTGAGTATATTTATGCTCTCTTGAGTTTTGGTCCTTTTATTTTTGGCATGCCTGGTATCTTATCACCCGTCCTTAGTCCTAGTATGGACCCTGGTGTCAGACTTGGGGACATCATAGCCCCTTACCATGCTCATAGATTTGGGAGTGGTTACATTCTGCCCTCTACTCCATTTGTGGAGGATGTTGACTCCCTTCTCTCGGTCTTTACACCGGTGGTCACCCTCATGGGGGTGGTAGTGGACGTGTGAATGTTGGATCTACACCTTACTTTCCTTTTTATGTCCCATCATTCACCGCATTGTTTCCTTTGGGTGTAGTTGTCATGATCATTCCTACCTATATCCTATAGTTTTGATTCTTTATTAACTATTTTGGATTGTTTTGGACTAATATGGTTGTCATGTAGGATCCATTTTTTGTACACTCTCTCTAATTTTTTGACCCATTCGTTCCTATCACCGGTATTATGTCTAAACTGGCATATAGGTTAGGATATCACATCCGCTTGCACTTATTCATTGACTTATGACCGTTCCATATTAACCTTAGGTACAAACCATTCCATGATATCATGAAACCTTCATGCTGCTGTTAGAAGTGATATTATGTGAATGGTAGAGCTTTCCTATACATGGGTGTCCTAGTTAGCTCCCCTTTACATTTGGTACCCATGTTGTGAGTCCTCTCTTAGGTCCGGGAGTCCTTTGTATAGTACTGCCATGACTTTGAGCAAGAGCCTCATACTCCTCTTGATCTTTTTGTTGTCCTATTTCCCTTAGGACTCCCTTATGTCAAGTTGTAATTGCATTATCATGAACTTTTCCTACCTTATTGAGCTTTATGCCGACTTCCCTGACATTGCAGTTCTAGCCATGCAAAGCCATTTTATATATCCTTTGCAACTTGATTCCCTTTTTACTAGGAGGGGATTTTCCCCCGAGTGTCGATATCCTACACATGTGTCCTTGCATTGAGCATAGGTATGTTCCACTACTTGGAACTAGTTTTTTTTCTCCTATGACACTCGTCTCCTCCTAGTCTGTAACTATAAAGCAGTTTTATTCTTTTTCAAGATTTTTAAATATTTGAAAAGGTCCAAAAAAATAAAAAAACCAAAAAAGACGGACAAGGAAAGATGTTATCTTTGGAAGCTGTCAAGTTGTGTCACCTTCGAACAGAACACTGTATATCACATCCATTGGTTGGGTTTATAGTTTGACTTTAGGAGTTGTACTTGTTTATCTGAGTTTATCTCCACCGACTAGTTAAGCTTCCAGTCCCTATGGAGCCTCTATCGATGCCTCATGTGTCGCAGATATGTCCCAGTTTGTATATCGAGTCTATGCTGCCTTTATTCAGTCACCATACACCATTATGCTCTTGTTCGAAGGAAGTTGAAACCTGATTCGGCCATTCCTCAGTTATCTTGACTTTGCATGTCGGCCATTCCCGGTACAGTTACTGGTTCATGCACCTTATGATCGAGTACTTCCACATTATACAGCTTTGCTGAGTACCTCGTGTTGGATGATGGGGGATGCCTTAATGCCCCTCCTTCCAGCGGATTTCATCCCATTGACTTCAGATCATTTATTCTAGGATTGGAATCTAGAGTCATTTTTTAGTGCCTTGAGACTTGCAGTTATCAGTGGCAATTTCTCTCGCCATCGACAGTCTTTGGGAATACATCAATGTCCCCTGATCGATGGATCCTCTCAAGTGTTTGACCTCAACACATTTATTCACACTTTTTAGGTTGCATTCTAGTACCTTGATTCCCATTTTCATTATTAGTGGGTGATCTCGCGTCTGTTAACGGTATACATCAATGACCGGTAATCAGACGATGGACTACTATGTTCGACCTTGACACCTCTATTTGCATAGTAGGACATGTACTCGTAGTGGTTTATGTAGAAGACCTTCCATATTGGTGGAATCTCTTATATGCTACCTCCTTGATCGTGCCAGTGTTCATGAGATTTCAGCTCTCATGACTTGATTCCAGTATATGTCAGACATTTCCAGCCATTATGGAGATCTTGATCCATTATATATCTTCAGCCATTATGGAGATCATGGTCCTTTGTATATATTCATCATGGATATTCTCATCTATGTATATTGTATGTGGCGATGACCACACATGTGATATCTTGTATCATGCCTATTCATGGCCATTGTACTCTTATGTATTCGGGACTGCTATATGTATTTGCAATTATTGTTGGCCTCTTCTGTGCAGACCTGGGTTTACTTTATTGTACCAACAAAACCCCTAGCTCACTGGCCCTTTCGGAGACAAACCGTAGAACGGCCTGAAGTATCACCCGAATTTATCTTAGATGGGTTGGCTGAAGAATAAAGTTTCCTCAGCCAAGTTCTATAGCATCCTAGGTTCTCTTAACTCTACTTGGCTTCCTGTGAAGTCCTTGCGAATCTCTCCCTGAGTCCTGCGACATATTTGTCCATAGCTTCGACACAGTCTTATGCTGCTTCCAGCATAACTTGACTAATCAAGGGGTCCTCTGTGCTATCAATTTCACTTTTTCTTGTAGTGAACTCCTTGACCTTCTGCTCAACTGTTAAATTTTCATATGCTTAGCTAAGACATCAATATATCATTTCATTTTTCATAATAAAAGCATATAAAACAGGATCACTGAAAGAAACAGTATCACAAGAACAACACAGATTTATCCTGGGAAAACCCTAAAGGGAAAAACCCAGCAAAAGCTTCCTCAATATAGATGCCCCAAAAGGGGAAAAAAGGTAAAACCAACAAGGAGATAAAAAACCTGATTCTCCTCCTTCTCCAGCAACTTCTCTCCTCCATAAGTGTGCTATTCCAAGTGAGTGTGTATGTCTCAAATGAGGAGCACTACACCTCTATTTATATTCATCCATTTACTTAAATTTTACTCAATTAACATGTCGGCTTAAGTTAACTCATGTAGGCTCGAGTTACACATGTAGGCTCAAGTAACCAAACTGGGGTGCTGATGACCCACCTTTACAATTAGAGGGGACTACCTCATGACTCTTATTATTTCTTCCGATTAGGAGCATCGAGGTACAATGTAATACAAGTGGTTCTCTTGGTTGGACCATCGGGGACCACAAAAGATACATAAAGAATATTCTTCAAAGTTACAATATTTCAACACTCCCCCTTAACGAGAAGGGTATTCTACATCAACAACAACAATAGTAGAGATATCGGACATCATCAACATCAGCAGGGTAACACATCTATAAATCATTGGAAGCTTTTCAACATCATGTAGTCTTCATCTTCAATCTTCAGTCTTCATCATCAACAACATCTTTAGCATTTTGATCTTTCAATTTGCAGCGACATACTTCAGCACTTTGACTGGTTCGATCAGCAACAACATCTTCAGCATTTTGATCTTTCAATTAGCAACGACATCTTCAGCACTTGGACCTTTCGATCAACAACATCTTCAGCAATTTGACTGTTCGATCAGCAACAACATCTTCAGCATTTTGAACTTTCGATCAGCAACATCTTCAGCACTTTGACTTTTCGATCAATAACAACATCTTCAGCATTTTGATCTTTTCAATTAGCAATGACATCTTCAGCACTTGGACCTTTCGATCAGCAACATCTTCAACAATTTGACTGTTCGATCAGCAACGACATCTTCAGCATTTTGAACTTTCGATCAGCAACATCTTCAGCACTTTGACTTTTCGATCAACAACAACATCTTCAGCACCTTGACCTTTCGATCAGCAGCAACATCATCATCATCATATTCTGATCTGTCGATCATAATCATCATCACATTCTGATCTTTTGATCAAAAACATCATCATCATACTCTGATCTTTCGATCAGAAACATCATCAACATAGAAACAACATCATCATACTCTGATCTTTCGATCAAAAAAATCATAATCATAGTGCGTCATCGTCATACTCTAATCTTTTAGATCAGTATGTCATCATCATCATATTCTGATCTTTCGATCAGTACAGCATCATCATCATCAGCAACAACCTGCAATCCACAACTCAAAGACTAAAAGTCTTTGGATCACTTTTGGACTTAAAGTCCAGGGATGATACAATCCCACCACATCCTCGACAACCGAAGTTACCGGATTGATTACGGGAGAATCAGTCCCTATCACTTTAGGACTAAGTCCAAGGACGATGCAATCCTACCACATTCTCAACGACCGAA
>LPNX010808961.1:0-40032 GCA_001517045.1 Pseudotsuga menziesii
ATATATTTATAAGGTTTACATGATTTTAAATTTTATTGTTCCATACTTTCAACAGTAACTATGTTCAAGGCGTCGAATATCCGACGCATGGCCATTGTAAATATAAATTGTTTTAAACATTTCGACATGTTTGTTGTGGAAGCGATGGACGATTGCGAAAATTATTTGTTCCTCGATGGACATTTTCAAGAATAGTTTTATTCTTCAATGGGCGGTTGTGGGAATTTTTTTTTCATCGATAGACAGTTTGCCAGGAATTTTTTATTCTTCAACTTCTCTCTGTTTGACAAAACCTTGATGCGTGGAACTTGATTTTTAAAGACAACCGGTTATATTCATTAACGAAGTTTATGACAAAATGTCAAATAGATTAAATATTCTGGATCCAAACGAAGACAACCGACACTTGCTTGCTAGACTATGGGATGCACCGAAACGAAGGGGTGATGGAAAATGTTATGGTCCGTGTACTCAATGCAGGGGATTTAAAAGGAGAATAATATTGATCTCAATAGCCACAAAACATTGCAGGGAACATGGATACGCTGAGGGGGGAACGAATATCGTCCATTTGTAGGTTTAGCATTATAAACATTATTGTATTCGTTTTTTTTGGTAATTGTATGTATTATTATTTTTTCATATATTAATGTATATCTATTGATGTTTCCATGTATTTATATTAAAGGAAAGACACCCTATAGCATGTTGTCCAAAGGAAGTACTTTCAGAACAAGTTCAAGATCAGGATCATGGAGCTTGTATATTTGATGGAGAACAAGTGAATGATCATATTGAACAAGATGATCATGCCGATGATGTAATTGAAGATGATGGTACAAATACATTGATCCATGATTCATTTAACGTTAGAATGGATGGCAATGATGTTGATAATGAAAATGATGATGACTTTGATGATGTTCATGATATACCTCTTCTCAATAAGGCATATGAACCCCTTTATGAAGGCTCCAAAACAAATCTTCTCTCTACTATATTGTTGATAATGAACTTGAAGGTTATGAATGGTCTTTCAAACATTGCAATCACACGTAAGATAAGGTATCTAAAATAATCCATCACATATATAGGATCGTGATAAAGTTTATTTTCATTCCTCTAATAATTGTATTGTTAACTCGTTATTGATCATCGTACAGATGAAGCGTGTTTCGTTAATATTATTTATTTATTACATTAACATTTTTTTTTGTAGCTTGATAGCTGATTTTTTGTTACCACCATCAAATATTTTACCTCACATATTTCAAGATTTATCTTCCATCATGAAAGAGATTGGAATGCATTATGAAGCAATTCATGCATGCCCCGATGACCATGTTATATATTATAATTAGCATGAATTTGCAACAGAATGTCCAGAATGTCATGTAAGTAGATATCGTACAGATAAAGTAACAAAAAAGGTGCCTCAGAAGGTTCTTCGTTATATTCCCATCATTCCACGTTTGTAACGACTATTCAGGTGCAAAATCCTAGCAGAATTTATAGATTACCATGCTAGGAATAGAAGTCAAGATGATGTTATCCGAATGCCTACAGATGGTACTGCTTTTAGAGATATTGAGGAAAAATGGCCTCACTTTAAAGAAGAACTGCGTAATCTTAGGATTTCTTTGGAAGCAGATGGTGTTAATCCATTTGCATAGATGAAATCCATTTACACGATGTGGCCTATTTTTGTTATCAACAATAACATTCATCCATGGTTGTCAATAAAGAGGGAGCACATAATGTTGTCGATGATTATTCCAGGCTTTATTGATGAAAACTGTTTTATTTATAATGTAGTTGTGGCATCTCATTTGTCATAATATGTATCTTAATTTCATATATATATCTATTATTTTACTCTTCTACATGGTTTATATATATTAATGGTTCTCATAATGATATATTTTATATGTTCTTCAATTTATGAATCAGGTAAGTTCCAAGTCAAAGATATGAATGTATGCATCGAACCTCTTATAGATGAGCTACTGAAGTTATGGAATGGCATAACTATGTATGACATATCTAGACCAATATGGCAAAGGCAATTTCAATTCCATGCAATGGTTGTATGGACAATACACGATGCCCCTGGGTTAACTTCATTTTGTGGTTTGTAATTTTAAGTTCCACTTTAATTGCATTTAATGATATGAAGTAGTTAGAATATTTTATAAATGATTATATTTGACATAGATATTCCATATGTAAATATTGTAGGTCTTTAGACAAAGGGTAAATTTGGATGTCCAAATTGTGGTCCTAAGATAAAATATCGACGTTCAAAAAGCTTAAGAAAGGAGGTGTTTGATGACTATAGGAATTTCCTCTCTAAGAATCACAGGTATAGAACAACTAAAAGAAATATTTTCAATGGGAAGCAAGAGACTGCATTAAAACCACGAATAATGACACCTCACCTTTGGAAGATGCAATACAATAGAAATCGTCATCATGGTACGTATGGATCATCGTATATAAATTTTTATGTATTTTAAATTTTATTGTGAGTTGTTTGTTGTAGTGGCCATATTTGATTTATGATGTAATTTATTAATTATAAACTAATATTCATGATGTCCATCGTGATCATGAAGGCATTAATGGTCTTCCATGAGGAATGAAAAGTTATCCTATTCAGTTCAGCAGGTTGCCCTACTATGAGCACCTACAAATTGCTCATTTGTTTGATACAATGCATATTGGAAAGAATGTTACTGAAACCTTATTTAAACTACTAGAGCTAAGGAGGGAGAAAGATAAAGCTGTGAAAGTGTGCAAATACATTCAAGAAAGAAACCATGCAATGAAAGACGTCATCCAATTTCATACCAACAGAGAACAAGTTAATATAAAATCAATTCCATGGATGTTTATGGAGCAACAAAGCAATGTTGTCAAAGAAGTAATGTGGAAAATTAAATTTCCCACCGGTTTTTGTGCAAACTTGAAGAATATCATAACTAAAAAAGGTGATTTCGCGGGGGTCAAAACACATGATTGGCATGTCTTCATCAAGGTAATTATTATTTTTATGTCCATATAATTTTTTCTTGTTTGTATACTCTTTTTTTAATAAATGGCGTAGTTTGTATATTGATACAGTATGTTCTACCTGTCTCTCTCCCGGACAACTTCGACAACAATGTCAAACAAGTTATATATAATCTTGGTAAATACATGAGGTAACTAGCGATTACTTGCATGTGCTTAGTGTTTCTTTAATTCTCTGTATAATTTATATTTGTTTTTTTTGTGCACTATTTCAGCATATATTGTAATTTAATGTTTATTTTTGTTAAATATTGTTATTGGTTTGCATCACTTGTAGATGGTTGACATCTAAAGAAATCCATAAATAAGATATAAAGTATTGGAGGAGAGAAATTCCTCGTCGCAAGTGTGAAATGCAGAAGCATCTACCATCGACATTTTTCAATGCACAGGAACACTACCTCATACACCAAGTTGAGGATATTGAGTTGTGTGGTCCTGTGCACTCAAGGTCCATGTGGATGGTTGAGAGGCACTTGAAATTTATGAAGGGTTTGATGAGACAACTAGCACATCCGAAGGGTTCTATAATGGAAGAATATACGGTATACCAAAACTTGTTGTATGTTAGTGAATATTTTCCTATTTTAGCGTCAAAGCTCAATTTACGTCGCACTTGTGATTCAAACTCCAATAACAAATTTGAAGGGGAGCAACTGAAGGGGAAAGGTATATTGAGGAAGCTGAAAGGTAATTATTAGCTACTATATTTTTATTATATCCTTCATATTCTAATTGTATTTTCTAGTCATAATTGCTTCAATTAAGAGCATATACGTCTTTGTTCAGGAGATTTACACCTTTCTTTGATTTTAATGGTTATTGTCATTAAATAGTTGGTTAAGAATGGGATGCAATTCATTTATACATCACAAACAATCTTGACTGGATGAAGGTATGGATTGAACGATGCACACAATTGGGTCATGGAATATCATGGGAATGTGTGGCTTCATTGGTAAAAGAAGCACAACGCAATGGAGATAACAATATAATAGAAAGGGAAATAGATTTGGCATATGGTGTAAAAGATAAAATGGCAAGTATATGTTCTTTTTTTCCATGTATTGTTGCATAAGGACTGATTGGTTGTGTCATTAGAGGAAATTTCTATTCAAAATGGGCCTTTTAAATTTAACTCAAATTCCATGTCATCATGTGTTAGCCAATTAAATTTATTTAAATTTGAAATACCGTATAGGTCTTAAACACTTTTTTAATATAAATTTGGGAATATGTATTATAAAAAAAAACTACTTTTTTTGTTTGTATTTTTGACATATCTCCACGTGTGTTTACTCAAATTTCGATCGGGAGAGCTCATTAGATGAAAAATTAAATTCCGCATCCAACGAGTACCCACTAAACATACTTTTGACAGATCCCGCTACCCCAAAAACAAGAAATACCTGGAAAAACATGATGATGACATCATCATCACATTTTTTCAGGTATTTCTTGTTTTTGGGGTAGTGGGGTCTGTCAAAAGTATGTCGAGTGGGTACTTGTTGGATGTAGAATTTAATTCCACATCCAACGAGCTCTCCCGATCGAAATTTGAGTAAAGACACGGGAAGATATGTCGAAAATACAAACAAAAAAGTAGTTTTTTTCTTTTCTTCCTCCAAAATTAATAAATATTATTTTATTATTTTAACTATTATTTTATTAATTTTTTTAGGAGGCCCATTTTGAGTTGAAATTTCCTCTAATGAATTTTTTTGTGTATTGCTTATTGCAGGTAAAACACCATAAGGCTATGGCCTGCAATGGAGGTAGATACCAGATCAAAAAACTGGATGAAACAAAGAAAACATCAGATTATGGGGTTTCGACTGTCTTTGAGGTTACCAATGTTTCATCTAGAACTGACAGACATCTAGAAGTCTCAGAAAATTGATACTATGGGTATTTGGAAGATATTATACAGTGCGACTTTAAATCCTTTAAGGTAGTTCTATTCGTTGTCAAATGGTACAGGTTATGATTGAATCAACGTGATCTTGATAGAACTATTATTGAACATGATAATGGATTTACCATGGTAAACACAAGGTTGTTTGAGCCAGGAACAGAGCCCTGTGTTCTTCCAAGCCAATGTGAACAAGTATTTTACTCATAGGTTCCAGGTAAAGCGGGTTGGTCATTTGTTGTGAGACACGATCCAAGGGGAAGGCTTGTAAAGTATAACCCAGATGATGGTAATGAAGAGGGTTCTCTGGAAGAAGAATATGATGACGAAGAGCGTGATCAACTTGAGTTAGCTGACGATGATGATCCAATAGAAGGTGTCCAAGGAATAGTTGAATCAGATGATGTAGCATACAATGCCATTGAATATTATTCCATCGATGACATGATGAGTGTAACTGATGATGATGATGATGATGATATGGCCAATCCTTAAAATGTTGACACAGATGATGATACAAATGGTGCATCATCTTCATCATCGTCGTCATCATCATCATTGTCTTCCTCATCATCGTCTTCCTCATGATGATGATACTCATTATCAACATCATCATCATCATCATCCTCATAATGATGATAATCATCATCATCATCATCATCATCATCATAATCATGATCATCGCCATAATCATAATCATCATCTTCATCAGCATCATAATCATCGTCATCGTCATCATCATCATCATCATCATTGTCATCGCCGACATCATTATTGTCATCATCTTCATCATCATCATAATCATTGTCATCGTCATCATCATCATCATTGTCATCATCGACATCATCATTGTCATCGTCTTCATCATCACCACCATCATCATCTTCATCATCATCGTCATCATCATCATCATTGTCACGATCAACATCATCATTGTCATTGTCGACATCAACATCACAATCTCCATCATCATCGTCATCATAATCATCATCGTCCTCATCATCATCATCATCATCATCAAGATCATCATCATCATCGTCATCACAATCATTATCATCATCATCAGGATCATCATCATCATCATTGTCATCGTCGTCATCAAAATCATCATCATCATCAACAACATCATCAACATCATCATCAACAACATCATCATCATTGTCATCATCGACATGAACATCATAATCATAATCATAATCATCAACATCATCATCATTGTCATCATCGACATGAACATCATAATCATAATCATCATCATCAACATCATCATCATCATCACCACCACCATGCTCACAAGCTCACATGCTCAACTTTTCAATCATTTTTCAAAGATAAATTTTCATTTATCCAAGATAGGGATGTGTCGTTATGTAGATGGTTCTTCCCTCATTAATGTGAAGGTTCTTTATTCAAGTTAGGATATTATAATAAAAATATCCTAATACTATTATGGCAATTTATATAATATAACATAACATATAATAAAAATAAAAAACATATAATATAAAATAATATATAATAAAAATAAAAAACATATAATATATAATGTTTTTTGTGACAAGGGTTTTTGTGCGCGCTGTGATGTTTACTCCTTTGTGGGACAAGCTTGAATGCAGACAGACCCTTCCTCATTTAGTGGGTTATTCAGGGATTCAATTTACAAACCTTCTTACCTTACAAATGAGAAACTTGTTTCTCAGGTCATGACATTAGAATAGGGCTTCGCGCCTCACCCACTCTCATATCTGTGAGTTGCTATTATAGTGATCATTCATTTTGTAGCGCATCTATAGATGTAATTACACAATTTCTCTAGTTTTTCATAGACAGGCTTGATAAACATTGTAAATACTATATGATAGTGTTAAGGACTACTCATACCATAAGGTTGGGAGACTATGGTATAAATACCATGTCCTAAGTACTAAGTCTGCGCTAATATTTGAAGGGTGGTGAAACAATAGGATAGAGGGTTTAACATATGACTTGGTTGGTATATGGTATAATGTTGATTCCATAAACTATGGTGAGGGTTTTTGCATGTGTTAATGGTCACCAGCTGAGGGTTTGTGCATGCATTAATGGTCACCGGCTGCTTGTGCAATATGGTTTTTGGAATTTTGGTTTAGTGTGGCCTCTGTGCATTTGGAGAAGGGGTATGACCCCATCGATTCGCAGGTAAGTTAGATCGACTCTGTGCAAAAATGCATTGCTTTGTTGTATCCTACATGGCATGGTCATGCTTTTCATGCCATCGTTGGTTTGTCTGTAGGTGAACATGAAGGCGCTCTGGGGTTTACAGAGGCTACACTATCGATTTGGGATTTCTTCTTCATGGCCATGGGAAGCATGCTAGCAAGATTTACTTGCCTCCTCTCGTTCTGGGCATTTATGAGTTGGAAAACTTTACTGGGTAGGGGTTTCATGTGGCACTTGTTGACTCTGCCTTCGGGGTTTATAATGTAGCTTGCTCTGGTTTTTAATGGACTCTTGTTGGGAGGTTTGGCATCTTTGGATTATGGCTGCACCATTACTTGTAATGGTGCCATAGCTCATGACTTTGCCATTTAACATTTTTAATTGTTTGACTGTTGTAAAAGAGGCTTCATGCCTCACTATGTAAATACATTGTGCGTTGGATTTTATGTAAGGACTGCAATGTGATTTGGTATATACGATTTCATTTGATGTTTATAAAAGATTATACTGTGTAAATATTTGGGACCGTGTAGTATATTTAATGTTGCGTTTTGAATTGCCAACTTACTGGGTTCGATTCATGGCTTTCATCCTATGGGATTTACTCTGTGCATTAATAATGGTTTGGGTTTGGGAGTATTCATGACACTCTGATTTTATTGTTTGTATATTAAGTCGAGAAAGCTTCTTGATCTTGGGGCGTTATTCCATGGGCTGTGCCATTGTAGAAATGGTGCCACAGCCCATTGGCTTGCCATCATATGCTCTGTGTTGGCATTAAAATGGAGACTGTGTTTTTAGCCAGAGTATAGAACTTTTGGATTTTCATTAGCTCAATGTGGGTGCACAGAGGTTAAAACATCCACTCTACAGGAGGTTACTCATTGAGGCATCATTTGAAGCATGCTTACACTATTTTATACACCATTTCATGAGAGATATTACATGCTTGAAGGTTACTCATTGAGCTGGTCCATTTCATGAGAGATATTACATGCTTAGCAGGTGATGCAGGCACCAACTGCCATAACTCTATGCAGACCTTAGTTTTACAAAAAACCTGTTCAGAAAGTGAATTTCAGGAAAACCCTTAGTTTCTCTCTTCCCTCTCTGTCCTTCTTGATCTACCCAAGATTCTGCGAGCTTCCTCACCTCAAAATGAGCTAAAAAAAACCTCCTCGAGCTGACCTAATATACCTAACTAAATGATTTGGATCTTCATTAAATAATAAAATTAGTTCAATTTGGAATAATAAAAAATAACAAGTATATTTGGACATTGTCGCGACTCGTTTCATTTTGGACAGTTCAGTTCAATTTGGAGGTTTTTGTGAATTTGGGAGTAGGTCCGGTAGACATGGTAGACAAATATGTTGACCCATGGCAGCAAGAGCTCAACATCTTCTCCTCATCGGAAATTACCAGTATACCATCCCCGGACACAGTGCAGAACACGCTGGAAAATTAGACAGCTGGAACCGAGAGTAGGGTTCCGGTTTCTCCGCTAGATGAAGAGCTACTAGGTGTGTTCGCAGCACGACCATTAAACCCGGCCTTAGAAGGAGGCCCGTACTCATTATTCCACTCCATCCAACCTCCAAGTTTGACTAAATAAACTATTTCGATAATTGTACCTACATCTTCTTTGATGGGGCTTCAGCCAATCAAATTGGAGGTATAGGTGTTCATCTTTTGATCACCTAGGACCATTATTTTTGCTTCAAATTGGGTGTTGGTCTGAGTACAAACACCAGATTTGAACTACTTGCTTTATGGACTCTCCTTTATTGTGCTAAATCCATGGTCTTTCCCACTCTGTACATTCATGGTGACTCCACAAGCATCATTAATTGGTTCAATAGAAGATCATAACTAACTTTACTTGCAATTGATGGTTGGTGTCAATGTATCCGTGATATGGAACCTTACTTCATCCAGCTAAAATCAGTTCACATATTTAGAGAAAACAATACTAAGGCTGATAGCTTATCCAAAGAAGCATTAACCTTGGCCTCAGGCCATTTTCAGTTTACTGAATTCATTGATGGTGAATGTACTGGTCAAGGCACTTTCCAGCTTTTCTAGCCCTTAGCACTTGAGTCTTTTATGTACTGTTGCTATTGACATCCCTTGGATGATTGAGGTGGATTATCCCCTCATATTACTGATCTCTCTTATTTATTGCTTCTTTGTATTAGCTACTTCAGTATTAGACTTGAATTCTCAGTCTGTTGAAGGTTAGTGATGTGGATGCAGTCAAGATTCCTAGATTAGAGGTGTTACCTTTGAATGTTTGTCTAGTATTCCTGTGAAGCTAATCAATTTTATTCCTTAGGGTTGCCTTAGGGTTGAAAATTAGTATGGGAAAACAAGTTAGCATTTCCTTAGGGTTGAAAATTGATATGGGAAAACAAGCATCATCAAGACAAGCTAAAAGGAATAAATCAGCAAATATTACAGAGTGATATAAATGTATTTAATGTGGAAATTAGCTAGATCTGGAAATGTCCGCTCTTCACCACCACTGGGAAATATGCCTCTGAAGTGTTGGCTTATGCAATCCAGAGTAGCACATAGGTTAAAACATCCACTCTAAAACTAAAATCATATACAACATCACAAAATCATTCATGGGAAAACTAAAAACCACTTAAAGGAGATATGTTCTTTGAAGGAGATAGTCCATTAAAGGAGAACCTCCATGTTTTGTATAGACATATATTGGCATAAATTGCAGTGTTATATGTGATGCATATGCATAACATATCGTCTCAAGCTTGACAACGTTGAAAGGCTAAATTACAATGGCCACAAGCATACATTTGAAGCTTATGAAGCCTACCCAATTCATGTTAGCAAAAGGCAATGCAAGAAATAAGTTAGAATGGAGACTTGTATGTAACCAGAAGAAGGGAATACATTAGAATTTTTAGGGATACCAAATGCCCACACCTATTAACCAAACTCATTCTTGACAAGCTTTTTCTTTAACAAGTTATTGGCTTACAAGCCTTTCAAATTTTTTTTTCTTATAAGTCTTTCCACATTTTTTTGCTCGCATTTTGCTATGCTTATGCCAAATTTTTTTTTGGCCACGGTGCAGGTAGAACCAAATAGGTATTTGTCAGACCTGTCTTCCTCCAGTGAAGGGAGTTTGCGAAGGCTAGAGGAAAGTGAGACATCTAGTAGGTCTACACGGGCTAGATCAACAAGATGTCAGAAGATCAGAAGAAAATTCGACAAATGCATGAATTGTTTTCTCCAAGGAGGGGGGTCATGTTTCTATGATGATGAGATAGTGGGAGACATCGACGTGACCTTAAGGTACCAACACCTAGTGAAATAATGGGTTCCTAGCAATCTTCCTAAAGTAAACACTAATTTTTGTGTGAATGAGAGGATATATAGAATTGCATTGTCCTCATTGCATGGATTGGGCTTGTTTTGCATGGACGACATAAAGGTTGGATACGGTAGATGTACAAAATTGATGGAGTATGTTGGACCCTGTTACAACTATAGTGTTGGATGTGCCTGGTCCAATATACATGAAGTATGCATAGATATGGGTTGTCAGTGAATTATATACAATTGAAAGACAAAGCTCAAAATAAAGGAGCAACCATGTACATGGACGGAAGGCCAAAAAAAATCGATAATATTGCGGGGTTTATAAACAGTACACAACTAGGGTCTACATTAAAGAAACCCAACTACATATTCGAGTCATGTGAAGGAAACTGTGTCTTTGTATGTGCAATTAAATCAATAGCTGCTGGCGAAGAACTGCTTATTGATTACAATTTGAACCGTGTAGATACAAACAATGTTAGTATCGTTGTGGCACAACAAACAATTTATAATTCCTATTATCTAATGAAAATAAATTGGAAATTAAACTAAAATAGCTAAAACATAAAGGAAAGAACTAGATTAAACAAAGAAATGAACCTCTGGTTAATGAGGGGCCCTCTCAACAATCAGGGGTGAAGTCCGCTAACTCCTACTCAAATGCAATCTTCAACAGCAATGCATACAACTCTTTATTTAACTTCAGAAACAAAATTACAGTGTTTAACAAGATAATTCTCCAAATCCTGACTAACTAACTCTGCTCTGTATTCAGAGACTGATATATATAGTTTACATGAGATTTGAGCAAGTCGACCTGCAAAGGTCGACTACTCTCTAATTTTAGACAATCTTTAAAGGCACATAATTAATTTCAGGCCAACACATGGACTGGCTCTTCCTTCAGCATGATCGTGGGACAATGTGGTGAGTCTACTCCTTATTTAGCATGAATAGGCATCCCTTAGCGTGCTTGATTTGGCGGTGATCCCTTCCTTAGCGTGGAGGATGGACTGGTGTTGAGCACAGGCTTGTACATAGCAGCAGGTTCTAGAACACAGGTCCCTCATTAGCGTGAGCCTGTGAGTTTTCAAGCTGGTGTGCAATTAGACACGTGGATGATTATTCGATTGCAGGATGTTTTTTGTTTAAATGCCCAAAACTAATTATGGACAGTGCGTAGGCTAATGAGCGAGCTGATTGACGAGCTGAACAAAACACTAAGCTGTGAGATGGATATGTTAGTTTTGATCTAGGGAAAACATGGCGTCGTGGTGAACAGCGAAGAGCACACACGATAGGTTTCTAGAATGAGGGCGCTTCTTCAATTGAACGCGTGGGATGGTGATGTGGTAATAAGCAACACCATCGTGACAGCGACAATCCTCTAGAATGTTCTCTCCTTTTAATGTGTGGGCAGCGAAAACAGGATAGCGAAATCAATGCACTAGCAATCCTTCTAGATTTTTTATTATGCTATCACCTAGGCACGTGGTCAACAAAACGGTTTGCAAACTTCTTCAACGTTTAATTTAACAAACGCGCAGGCTTATGGGCGAGGTGAATGCCAAGCTAGATTGTGAGTTGGACATATGGTGCAAAAGGAAGAATGAATGTGTTTTGATGTTAATTTTTCCCAAACGAATTATAAAATATGCAAACAAATATACATATCACACAATACATTAAATATGATTTAAATAATATACTTTTGAGTTAACAAAATCACAAAAATGATATTAATAACCAAAGTTATAATAACATCAAATTTGTTCTTACCTTGTGCTGAAATAACGACCTGTGTGACATAAAATATACTAAAGATAATAAAATATGTGTTTGAATGTGTTATTTATTGCCAAAAATGATAACAAAATGAGTCTCAACAATACATCATCTAGTATCATTGGTTCAGGAGTTGGTGAAAATAAAAATCCCTCATGTTGACTTAGGGTTTTATAATTTTGTCCAAGTGGTAAATTTGTAATTTAAAATGCTATTTTCAAATGCCCACCAGATGATGTGTGTGTGTCAATTAATTCATCAAATTACATGTATTTGTTCCTTGTTGAAGTGTTTATCCAGTCATGGTTTCAATTTTCCCTATGGAGGTCACATGAGTGAAAAATTAACCTTCCATGTTGAAAAAAATCATGTTCACACAACGTATGAGTTTGCCCACACATAGATTAAAAATATATACTAAACAAGTTTTTTAGATTCCCGCACAAGCCAAAGATTTAAATAGATATTTCTCAGCCAGTTAATTAAAAAAAGATTAAATAAATAAGAGTTGTCCAAGTGGTAAATTTGTATTTTAAAATGCTATTTTCAAATGCCCACCAGATGATGATGTGTGTGTCAATTAATTCATCAAATGACATGTATTTGTTCCTTGTTGAAGTGTTTATCCAGTCATGGTTTCAATTTTCCCTATGGAGGTCACATGAGTGAAAAATTAACCTTCCATGTTGAAAAAAATCATGTTCACACAACGTATGAGTTTGCCCACACATAGATTAAAAATATATACTAAACAAGTTTTTCAGATTCCCGCACAAGCCAAAGATTTAAATAGAGATTGCTCAGCCAGTTAATTAAAAAAAGATTAAATAAATAAGAGAAATAAACAAAATAAAGTTTATTATTTAAATAACATACATAAATTTAATTTATTTCGAAGAGATTGATGCTTTCTTTCACAACCTATAAGTAGTCTCGTATTGATCACTGAAAACATTGGATTCGAAGATGAATTCTCTATAATGTTATCTTATATTCCGATAAATACAGAACTCCATCATACAAAAAAAAATTCATTAACTTTCGATAAATACATATATACATTGATATGACAACTAAAAATCATTTTTCATTATATGCCGATAAATACAAAACTCCACCATGCAAATATTTTTTTTCATTAACTGTCGATAAATACATATATACATTGATTTATACATGTCTAGCATGTTTCAGAGATGGCTGCAATCCATCCTCTTGAGTAGAAGACAAATCTGAATTGTCTCTCTTGTCTTTCATAGAAGACTGTAATTGTTCTGGAGTTGGACAAGACACTTATTTCGATTTCTTTTCAAGCTCTTTAAGTGTGAAAGTTTTTTTTAATTTTCAAGCAAAACATTTTTTTCCATCAGTTTGTTCAACATTTCCACATTTTTCTTATACTTCGTTGATTCTTGTTCTTCCTTGACCTTCAATTTCTCTCTGGTATGTTTCAATTGATTTTTAACTTCAGTTAGTTCACGTTTCAGATTATGTATTTCTTTCTACTACTCTTTTTCCCTCAACTCTGTCTCCTTGCGAAGGACGGGAATTGCACTCATCGTAGCAGCTGTCCCTTTTAATTCCTTCTCCAAATCATCAAATGTGGATTTAAGTGTTTGAATTTCCATATCACATCCCAAATGTTGAACGTTTTTACCTTCTAAGAGTTTTAATTCCAGCTCCCTTATTTTTTCATCTTTCCTGGCCATCTTCTCTTTCATTTTTGTATGTAATGACGATGAGGCATACAAATCACCTAGTGCAAGGCTTGTTCAGAAGATTTCTTGTAGCATCTTCTCTTGACTTGTAAAGGAGTTATCTCTCTCTTCTAAGGAAATTGTACTTGTAGGTGTATTTTTCCTTCTACCCTTACCCTTACCCTTACCATCATCTCCTTTGGTACCCTTACCTTCACCCTCACCACCTTATTCACTGGAAAAATTTTTTCCTCTACTTTGTTTTTTAAGTTTTAAAGTTTCATAGATCCTTGCTAACCTTGTTCCTTTCGGCTTATTAGCTTGCCTGGAAATGTTTTTTCTCAAATCGGAGATTATTGATTCTAATTCTCTAACCTTTTTTCCATGGCTTCCCTCCCACTCTTTCAACTTCAACTGATATTCTTATACTGCCTGTTCATATTCTTTAATTTTCTTCTCCATTACCTATAAAGGACCCATTTCTATCCTCATTGGTGGTACATTGAGAACATGTGGTCTTTTTTTCAACTCTTCTTTGAGTTCACTCACTTCAGCATTAGATTTTTCCAAAGCCTATTCATACGCAACCCTCACGGACTGAAATGCTTTTTCAGCATCATCAGTGTTTTTTTCTACTTCTTTGGATAATAATTTAACCATTTCTTCTTTCCCTTTTATAATTATGTCCACTTTGAAATGATTATCCACAACTGTCTTCTGTAACACTACTATCTGTTTTAGGCATTGTAAAATATTATCATTTTTTCTCAAGCACTCTTCCACCCAATTGCATATATAGGAAGCTTGTTCCTTGAAATGCTCCATTTTATCATATAGGATGAACACGTACCTACTATCAAACTTATATGATGCAATTTCTAAATGCATAGTGGAAGCCCCTGATTCTGATTTGGAAGAACAATCATACTCAATTGCCAACTGTTTAGGAGGAATTTTATCAAGAATGTCTCGAGGAATGGAAAAGTGAGCATTAGTTTGTTCCATTTCGTTTCCTGTCACCTCCTCCCAATGACCTCTATCTACATGCCCCTTAAACTCTTTCAAAGTTATGGCAACAAAAATTTCATCATTTGTGACCAAATTAGGATACTGTACTTGTAATTCTCCATGGTGCTTAGGACTTTGTACTGGCAATTCCTTGTTTTGTTCAACAGGGTGTAATGGTAATTCCCCATGGTGCTCAGGATATTGTACTAATTCCCCGTTCTGCTGAGGAGAATGTACTGAAAATTACTCATTATGTTCCCTGCTTTTACGTTTCCTAATGTATGTTTTATGAACATGTGGTTTTGGCAAAGATATATTTCCATGTTGGTTGATATCACCAATATCTGTTTCAATAGCATGGGGTTGACATAAATCAATAATTTTTTGAAGTGTGCCCGAGAAACTAAATTTAACCTTCCTTAATTGGCTCTCTTACAGGGCAGAGTGGAGTTTCTTAGCCAATAGATCAGGAATATCTACAGGTATATCTTCCACGCAATGTATCACTACCTGTATACATTCACCCGAAATGTCATCCCTGTGATGATTCAGAATTGTCCTAAGGACAATCTGAATCAAATTTTTCTATATTTCGGGAGGGACATCTTTCATTTTTAATCCATTCCTCGGAACATTTACTTCTCGCCCACAAATTTTACTGGCCATCTGGTTCATCTCCTTTCCAAGGGTTTTCCTTCAGCTTAAAATCGCTCCCCCTCTGCGTGGAATATTTGTAGATCGGGCAACCAAATCAGGGTCAAGGTATACCCGCTTCCCAAAAATTATGAGTTCCATATTCCCAGCATCATATTTCGAAATTGCCTCATCTATATCCTCATAAACATAACTAAACATTCCCCACAAAAAGTCGAAAACTTCTGCTTTCCTCAGGATAGTTTCCACACCTGGTGGCCACATCTTTGCATCTCTCCATGCATCAGAATTCTCCTAGAATTTTTTTACTATTACCCTATCATCTATGGACGATTGTGTTTCAACTGGGGTTTTAGAGGAGGATGCCCACATTTCACTGTGCACTCATCATGCTAGCCACCCTTGTTTGAAGTTCGGCCATGGTTATCCAAGTTCGAAGTAGAGGTGAGGTGATGCACGCGTACTATATTTGAGGCTCACAAATTCTCCCCGCAAACTAATTTTTAGGATCACAAATTCTACCCACAAAGAGGTTTTCAGCAACAAATCGATGCTTTGCTTGGGTATGCACTTTGCACAAATTCTATTTGATTCTTCATAACTATCACACCTCTTCATAAAAAAAAATATAAAAACATTACAAATTTGTCTATTTAATTTTGTTCCATCGTGAATGATTCATTCTAACCATGTCTTCATGCAAAGTAATTGTCTTTGTTTTTTTCGCAGGGGTTTTACTAGCTTTGGTGATCCTCCAGAATTGGCATTATGCCAAAACTCTGATAAGAATGGTAGTCTTTACTACCAACCAAAATAACATGCAATTATTAAGCCCACGATGACACATATGAACATTGTGCGAACAATTTTAAAAAATATGTTTATAAACCGACGAATTGTCATCTTCTTAAAATGTCAATCAATGATCATTATTGATTCTTTGAAAAGGTAGGGAACCTAACGAGTCATCCTGGGCTCCAGTCTGGTGACTACTCATGGATTCCAAGAACCTAGAGCCCCCACCATACCCTTGCACTACGTGTTGATCATCATGATCATCATACACAAAAACCTCTCTTAGTTTTTACACATGTATCACGGATAGAGAGATATGAATGGATATTTGAGACCCATTTTTCAGAAATTTGCCAAAAGTAGGAAAAATATTATTTTTCATATTAAGAACAAAAAATTGGCTAAGTGTTAAAATTAGAAAGTTGAAAAGGCATTTGGAAATAAAAACATATAAATATCATCATGACATAAAATATATAAACACGTGCCTCTACTCTTCAACAATTAAATATCATTCATCTTCTTCTTCATCCAACTCAACATCTGTATTAGGATCTGGTTCAGAATGCATATTCATGAAAGGCTCATTCACATCAACATCATCATCAATGGCATATTTGCTAATACAGTCATCGACATCGTCAATGAGATCATCGTCTACTACATTTGGATGATCAACCTCTTCAACTTCTTCATCTAACACATCGACTGCAGCCACCTGCTCCCGATCTGAATCATCATCATCATATTCTTCTTCTTCTTCATGATTATCTTCATCATCTACATGATTATACTTTATTGGTCTTCGTCTTGGATCGTATCTAACAGTGTATGACTATTGAGCCCCATTTTGTTATCATTTTTGGCAATTAAATAACATATTTAAACACATATTTTATTATCTTTAGTATGTTTTATGTCATACAGATCGTTATTTCGGTACAAGGTAAGAACAAATTTGATGTTATTATAGTTGTGGTTATTAATATCATTTTTTATGATTTTATTATTAACTCAAAACTATGTTATTTAAATCATTTTTAAATGTATTATCTTATATGTATATTTGTTTGCGGGTTTTATAATTCGTTTGGGAAAATTAACAATAAAATGTATTCATCCTTCCTTTCGCACCATACGTTCAGCTCACAATCCAACTTGGCATGTAGCTAGTCATCCAGCCGTTATGCGAGATTCGGTGATCATCTTCCATGTGTGCCCTATATCGACGCACTATACATCCAGCTCATAGTTCAGTGTTCCATTTAGCTCGTCGTTCAGCTCACTCATCAGTCTACACGTTGTCCATAGTTGGTTTTGAGCATTTAAATATGAAACAGCCTGTAATCTCCTTCGCTCACCATCACGCCAACCATCTTTGTGCTGGACCAATGAATTTAACTCATCCTCTGGAAGGATCGCCACCTAGCTACTTGTTATCCACGTGTTTAAAGGGTTGAACATTTGCTGTTAACTCATGGCCTGCGTTCTAGAAGACCGAATGTGTCGCCGCCCCTGCTCTCCACAACACCACCAGTCTGCACACTCGCACTGATAAGGGACCTACATTCCAGAAATTGTTGTTGTCTACAAACCCGCACTCAATACCAATCCATCTATCCATGCAAAAAAAGGAGCATACTCATCACGTTATGCCATGATCATGCTGAATGAATAGCCATACCATGCATTGGTTGCAAATCAATTATGTGCTTTAAATATTGCCTAAAATTAGAGAGCAGTTGACCTTTGGATCGACTTGCTCATCTCTTATGTAAAACTATATATATCAGTCTCTAAATTAAGAGAAAGTTAGTTAGCCAGAGCTAGAGTTAGTCATAGTTTTTATAAGCACTGTAATTTTATTTCTGAAGATTGAATAAAGAGTTGTATGCATTGCTGTTGAAGATTGCATTTGAGTAGGAGTTAGCAGACCCCAACCCTGATTGTTGAGAGGGCCCCTCATCAACCAGAGGTTCATTAGCTTAGTTCTAATTCAGTTCTTTCTTTTCTCTTTTAGTTAATCTAGTTTAAATTCTAGTTTGTTTTTATTAGATGTTATTTTACTTCATGTATTGTATTAACTTAGTTTTCTTTCAGTAGTTAAACAAGTATTTTATTTCCTGCATTGCATTAGTTTAGTTTAATTTAAGTAATTAAATAAGTAGATGCACGCATAGTTTTACTTTCAGTCATTTTCTTTCAATCATTTACTTTCAGCCATTTTCTTTTAGTCATTTACTTTCAGTCTTTTGTTCTTAGTTAGTTGTTTTTAGTTAGACATTTCATTCCAGTATTGCTTTCAGTTTTCAAGTAGAGTAGTTTATTTCAATTTGAATTTAGTTTTGGTTAGTTATGAATTGGTTTAAGTAGAATGGTTTGTTTTCATTCCAATGTAGTCTTGTTTATTTATTTCTTGTTATTAATTTATTTATATAGAATAGTTTTCTTTCATTTAAATTCAATTTTGTTTATTTATTTTTCTATAATGAATTTGTTTAAGGTAATTTCCAGTTTGTTCAAGTTAAATTCTAGTTTATTAATTAGTTTACAATGCAATGTTTTTATTTTTGTTTAAAGAATTAGTTTGAAGTTAATTTACTGATTAAATAGGTTTGTTTATTAATTCCATGCATTAGGTTAGAATTGCATAACTTCAGGTGAAGAATTAGTTCATTTAGGTTAGTTTTTACCATTTTTATTGTACGGACCACCATTCGGACTGTCTGTCCAGGCTGCCATTCAGTCACCCTTTACATACCTATTGTTCAGTCTATGATTTAACCCTTGGTTTTGTTTTTTCTGTTTTTATGCATTTTTTCAGATTGTTCTTAGTTTTGTTTTGTCAATCTTTGGATTATATTTGTAGTTGGGAGTTTTTTAACCATTTCAATTAAAGTTTGGTTGTTTTAAGTTATTGATTAAGGTTTTATCATTTTTTCTTTTACATATGAATTAAGTTGTTTTTATTCTTTTTAAACACTGATTTTGTTTTACTGTTGTTTTATGTTATGGTCATATTCGTTTGCATTTAGAGTTTGGGGTTAGATGTACTATTTTAAAGAGGAAGTTAAGTTATTTGTAATCATAGGAATCATTCGTGTTTTTATGTGTTTATTGAAAAACAAAGTTTAAATATCTTTATTAAGTTTTCTAGTTTCTTCTGTTTATTATCTTTATTATGTTTTCTACTTGCTTCTTTCAAATTTTTATCTTTATTAAGTTTTCTACTTGATTTTTCAGTTTTCTATTCTTTATAAGATAAGTTGTCTTTTACCCCAGCCTTCTGCTTGAGGAGTAGTTAGTTGGTTATTTGTTAGTTCAGTTGTTATAATTTCTTTTTATGTATGAGTTAGTGTCTGAATCTATAAGTATTATTGTTTATGTATTTCTTTTCAGTAGCTATTTAGAATTTGATATTCCATTCCAATCCAATTACTTAGATAATTTTAGGAGTTTGACTCGGTTTTTTATCTTTCAATCTTTTGTTTATGAAAATATCTCCACGGAACCCCATGAGCCTTTTTACCTTTGCATATATTTTGTATCAACTCTAAGCTTACCAACCCCAGTTGATAATTAAATATTAGGTGAATTAATCTAGTCGATATAACACCCAACATTTTGGCGCTGTTGCCGGGGAGTTGTTTTATAAGGTAGAATAAATAGGGTTCCTTTATTAAGTTTAGGTAGATAGATAAATTACTTTTATATTACACCACAAGAGGGAGGGATAACAGTAAGACGCAAAGACGACATCACTATGGAATTTCCATGGTGTAACAGCTAGACTCATCCACTATAGTAGGGTTCCCCAAAGCCTTGTTTTTCCTTTGTTGTTTTTGTAAGTGTGTTATTTTCTGCATTTGTCATATGCTTATTTTTTTAGAACCAGTGCATCTATTATAATAGGTGCCCCTAAATCCAGCAACAATAGTATAGCATAAGTTTCCTTTAATTTAGTTTTATTTTCATGAACATACTTAGAGATCCTCAGGGTAGATTTATTAAAGTAGGAAAAGCTATCGACATTTCTGTTAACTTTTCCAGGGGACGTAACACCCCAACTACTAACTCACCAGAAAGGCATCAAAAAACACTTGAAGGGATTAATTCTGCTTGGAAACCTAAAGAAATGCTTCCAAGAGATCTTACCAAGGGAACCATAGAAGGAGAAGGAACCTTGAATGGAGGTCCTAAGGACCTCATTTTGGAAGAAATTCATAAGGATCAACCACTAGTAACCTCTAGTTCTCCACTAGTCACAAAACCAAAGGATATGACCTTTTCACTAGTAGGAAGTTCGAACATTGTTGATCTTGATCAGGAAAAAGCCCTCTTTAGAAACCCCACAGATACAGTTATCTCACAAATTGAGACATCCATAGTAGAACCTACTCTCCCTCTAGGGTTCAATAAGAAAACGGTTGACCAGAGGAAGATCACTCCCGAAAAAGAGCGTTGGGACACTCCATTATCACCTCGAAAGGAGATTACTAGGTATATTTATATTAAAAACCCAACCTATATGGAGGGTCCGGGAGAGAACAAATATCGTAACGAAGTTAGAAATAATGAAGGAGAAGGAGAAAATCAAACTGAGGCTACCTTCGGGTTTCCTATCCTAGATACTGTACTTGATGTAAATATGAAAAAAATCCCTCCTTCTTGTTTACCTACCTTTTATGGAAAAAGTAACGAGGACCTGGACACATTCTTGTTCGAGTTTGATATTCTTTGTAGTAGCTATAATTACCTACAAGATGCTCACAAACTAAAACTCTTTCCTAGTACATTGAAATATTTCGCCTTGTGATGGTTCATGGGATTAGGTGAATCCACTATCAAGACTTGGGACGACATGAGAACCTCATTCTTGAAAAAGTATCAAGAATACTACAAACCTAAAGACTCTCGTGATGATATATTCAATATACAACAAGTTGAATATGAAATCCTAGAGGATTATCTCGAAAGGTTCATTTATACCCTTCATAAATCAAAGTATCATGACCTTCGAGAAGATGCAGTACGTACACTTTTTCTCAAATGAATCTCCGAAGAATTGCTAGAGAGTCTTAATCTCATGGAAACTAGTGATATTTCTCATAAGAATTTTGCATAGATCGGTGAGATGTGTAAAAATTATTCTAGAAGTAGGGGGAAAGTTGGGAAAAAATTTCAAGAGCCTTATAGTAGAAACATAAGAGGAAATTTTCCTAGTTCAGGAGGAGTTACAAGGATGGAATTAGATAACCTATTGGAGAATTTTAAGATTGACATATTAAGAGCCATGGGTTCTCCATTAGATTCTTTACAAGCCAAGAAAAGGCAATATGAAGAACGAGAAGCAATGAGTATTTTCTTTCCAAGGTGTAGAACAAAACATCCCCAAAGGGAATGTCCGTTAAATAACATTTTTGTATGTCACATATGTACAAAAGAACATCTGACAGATAACTGTCCTTCTTTCCTATATTGCAAGCCATCTATAAGAGTGGGGATGTAGGTGAAACATATAGGAGGCCTCCTTGGAAATCTAGAGATCAACCAATATACCAGAATTTTCCACCACAATCCCCACCCTATTACTCTTCACACCAACATCCCCAACAATGGAACAATCCTATTTGGTAGAGTTGGCCACCTCAATATCCTCCTCCTCAATTTCCACAACAACAATATTGGTCACAAGGGTGGAGAGTACAGCCATATCCTTAGTCATAACCTATCCATCCACCTAGTCATCCTTATCCTCAACATCAATCAAATTTCCAGTAGCAATTGCCTGGATTTGTACCTCCAGTTCCTCTCATTATGCAACATCCTCATCACTTCCAAAATACAAATCCTTCACGACTGACATTATTACCTGCACAACCAATACCTAACCCTAATAATAAGCGAACTCAATCTCTTAACAATATTGGGTTGCAAACTCTTCCATCCTACCTTATTTCGACTGTACCTATACATGAGATTCAATTAAGGTCTGGAAGAGTTGTTAATGATAAACCCAGAACATCAGCCATCATTTGTGAGGAAAATGACGAAGAAGAAGATTCAAATGAGCCCGTGAATGATGCCATTTTGGAGGATGTGAATATTTCAAAAGTTTCAGTACCTACCCATCCTCCCCAAGAACTTATTCAGGAACAAATAATTCCTCCATTTCTAGCAAGACTAGCAATATAAAAACCTGTAGTTCACTCTGAGTATGATATCTTGAATGAATTGAAGCATATCTATATCAAAATCCCATTATTACAAGCTATTAAATACATACCAATTTACAGTAAGGTGATCATTAGAGGAAATTTCAATTTAAAATGGGCCTTCCAAAAATAATACAAATTCCATGTCATCATGTATTAGCCAATAAAAATGCTTTAAAATTCAAAAAGGGGGCACCTCTTAAACAATTTTTTAATATAAATTTATGTATAGGTATCATAAAAAAACTACTTTTTTTGTTCGTATTTTTGACATATCTCCCTGTGTTTTACTCAAATTTCTATTTTGAGAGCTCGTTGGATGAAGAATTAAATTCCACATCCAAGGAGTACCCACTCAGCATACCTTAGATGGGCCCCGCTACCCCAAAAACAAGAAATAATTGAAAAAAACATGATGATGATGTCATCATCATGTTTTTTTCAAGTATTTCTTATTTTTGTGGTAGTAGCACCTGTCAAAGGTATGCCGAGTGGGTACTCGTTGGATGAAGAATTTAATTCCACATCCAACGAGCTCTTATGATCAAAATTTGAGTAACAAAACAAGGAGATATGTCAAAAATATGAATAAAAAAAGAGTTTTTTCTTTTCTTCCTCCAAAATTAATAAATATTATTTTATTAGTTTAACTATTATTTTATTAATTTTCCTTAAGAGGCCCATTTTGAGTTGAAATTTCCTCTAATGAAAGGAATTATGCATTAAACGTCTAGGGAATAAACAAAAATACCCCCTTACAATTCATGTCATAGGAGAGATGTCTGAATATATGACATATCAGTCCTGTATTGAAAAATATACAAATCCAGGAGCCCCAGTGGTAACTGTAGTCATAAATAATACCGCCATAGGTAACACATTAATCGATTTAGGATCAGCCATAAATATGATGACCACTGTACTTTTAGAAGTTTTATAGTTGGGACAATTTCTTCGACCTATCCCTTCCATCTTGGAACTAGCAGACCGTACCATGGTAAAGCCTGCTGGAGTCCTGGACGACATTATTGTATCAGTAGCTTCATGGGAATACCCCATCGACTTCATGGTCATAGAATCAAAGGATCCTTCTAAAGGACATCCTATCATCTTGGGAATACCATGGTTAGCTACTTCCAATGCTTTTATAGGATGTAGGGATGGGGAGATGACCATTTCCAATGGGTTATCTACCCAGAGACTTATTTTATATCCCCTAGTGCAACCAACAACTGAAAATTCCTGCTGGTTAAATTGTTCCTTTGGGGACAAAGATTTTGATGACCTTTACTTTCCTAGTGATTTCTCCTGGGAATTACAGGAGCAGACTATTGAGAATGTATTGAATCAATTTATTTGCTCCACCACTAGTATGGATTTTCCTCAGTCATTTACTAAATTTGATCAAATATTTGGAGATGAGTTTAAAGAAACTATGGCTCTCTCAATGTTTACAGAATCACCTTGTGTCTTCACCATCGAATACTATACAAGATCTTTCACCATACCTTGTGACGTTGGCCCTGAAAAATTTCTGCACATAAATGCAGGATTAAGTGAATGTCAACAAGCTCAACTACTTAAGGTTCATAAAAAACAAGCCGGAGCATTTGCATGGGAATACACTGATATGAATGGTATACACTCTGACACTTGTATTCACCACATTTATATGGATCCAAATATTCCACTTGTAAGATGGCCTCAGAGGAGGATGAATCCTGCTTTGAAGGAGGTAGTAAAAGAAGAATTACAAAAACTCCTTACCGCCGGTTTCATCTATCCTATTTCCGATAGAAAATGGGTGTCTCCTCTAGTAGTAGTTCCAAAGAAATTTATAGGGAAATGGCGTATTTGTGTTGATTTTAGGGAACTAAACAAAGCCACTTTTAAAGACTATTTTCCTTTTCCCTTTATTGACCAAGTATTAGATACCTTGTTAGGTAAGTAGTATTTTTCCTTTCTTGACGGATATAGTGGATACAATCAGATCCTAATAGCACCTGAAGATCAGGATAAGACCACGTTTACATGTCCTTTGCTTATCGCGTTTTTCCATTTGGATTATGTAATGCACCCGCTACTTTTTAGTGAGCAGTCTTAGGCATATTTTCTGATCTTATACATGACTGTGTTGAGGTATACATGGACGATTTTACAGCCTATGGTAATAATTTTCAAGAAGCTCTTGACAAAGTTGAGAAATTTTTGATCCGATGTCAAGAGACAAACTTATCTCTTCGTCATGAAAAGTGTAAAATGTTACTGAGAGAAGGTATAGTTCTAGGACACCATATTTCTTCTCAAGGAATTAAGGTAGACTCTGCTAAGATCAAAGTAATAGTTGACTTTACCTCTCCAAAAACCCAGAAAACGGCTAGAATATTTTTGGCTCATGTAGGCTATTATCGCCGGTTTATTGAAAATTTTACAAAGATAGCTGCACCAATGTTTAAATTACTCATAAAAGATGTAGAGTTCCAATGGACAGAATCTTGTCAAAATGCTTTTGAGATTTTAAAAGCTAAACTATTAGTAGAACCAATACTTAGGGGACCTGACTAGACCCTTCCCTTTCATATATATACTAATTCTTTTGATACGGCCATAGGAGGAGTCCTAGGCCAAAAAGAAGGACAATCACCTTATGCCATCTATTTTATTAGGAAAAATATTTCTCCTGCCGAATTAAACTATACCATTACTGAGAAATAATTTTTGGCAGTAGTTTATTCTATTAATAAATTCCTCCATTATATTATAGGGTACGAAGTTTTTGTGCACACCGATCACTCTGCCATTAGATTCTTAATGAATAAACCGATCACCAATGGTAGAGTTACTCGGTGGCTTCTCTTATTGCAAGAATTTAATATTAATGTCATAGATCGACTTGGTAAAGAAAACTTAGTAGAAGATTCTCTTTCTCGTAACAACATGATAGTGATACTAAAACTATTGATGATAATTTTCCTGACAAACATCTGTTCGCGGTGTCTATTCAAACCCCTTAGTTTATAGATATTGAAAACTATCTAGCGACTAGAAAAGTACCACACCATTTGGCTCCATACGAGAAACGCCGCATAATAGTACAAAGTTCTAACTATTCCTGGGTTGATAATGACCTCTTTTGCACTGGCCCAAATATTACTATTAGAAGATGTGTGCGAGAGGATGAAATGAAAGACATCCTCCGAGCATGCCATGATGGACCATGTGGAGGCCACTTTTCGGATAAACACACAACATACAAAGTACTACACTTTGGTTATTACTGGCCAAGAATTTTTAAGGATGTTGCCAAGTATATAAAAGGATGTGATAGTTGTCAAAGAATGGTTAGATCCATAACATCAGACCAAATTCCTTTACAAACATAGGTCATGATTGAGCCTTTTGAAAAATGGGCTCTTGATTTTGTAGGACCAATCTCTCCCATGTCTTGTAAAAATAAATATATCTTGGTTTGTACAGATTATGTTACCAAATGGGTAGAACCTAAAGCCTTGTTTAGGGATATAGAGAAATCTGTAGTAGAATTCATATATGAAGAAATATTTACTCGGTTTGGTGTACCCAGAGAAATTGTCGCAGACCAAGGTACCCAATTCACTTCCAAATTAATGCAAGAGCTCACTACGAAGTATGGTATCTAGCATTGTAATTCCTCACCTTACCATCCTCAAGCTAATGGATAGGTAGAATCAACCAATAAAGTATTAGAATCTATTTTAACCAAGACCATTCACTTACATCATAAGGATTGGGCAGATAGAATTCCCGAGGCTTTATGGGCCTATAGAATAACATGGAGGAATACTACCAGGCATACCCCATATGAGTTAGTATATGGAAAACAAGTCCTTTTACCTATTGAATTTCAAGTTAAAACCTTTCATATGGCAGCATAGTTAGGTATGGATTTTGATGAAGCGCAGAAACAACGAATCCAACAAATTAATGAATTAGATGAAATTAGACAGGATGCACTCCAAAGAACCATGCTAATACAAAGTCAGTGGAAGCAATGGCATGATAAATTTATCAAACAAAATCAATTTAATACTGGAGATTGGGCATTACTATTCGATTCACAGTTCAAAAACTTTAAAGGAAAATTAACTACCCGTTGGTTGGGCCCTTATGAGGTAGTTGCAACTTTTGACAATGGATCAGTAAAAATTAAACCAATTTATGGCTCAGAAGTTTCCTTTATAGTGAATGGACATAGACTTAGGCTTTATCATCAACCAACATCTAGACAGGATTTCATACAAAATGTTTTACAACAAAGAGAAATGGAATTGATTGAAGAGGAAGTTATTCCTTCTCCTCCCGATCCATGAAATTGTTTTTGGTTATCATCACTTGTATATATGTAGATATGTTTTTTCTTCTATAAATAAATGAGATTCATTTCTGATAAAATAGATTACATGCGACTCTGTTTCTTTTTATGTTTTTATGAATAAATTGAATCATCTAACAAGTGGTTTTGCAGTTTGATCATGGATACTTTATCTATATAAGCAGCTCATGAAGTATTATCTGAAAAAAGGTAATTACGCTCATAAGGCATCTTAACTTTTCTTAATTTGCAATTTGTAGTGACAATTAAAGATAACTCCTTGCATATCATTTTTAACTGCTCCTTTTATGATTCAGATAGTTTCTGGTATTTTGATTCAAACATATGTACTTCTGATTTGTTATTTCAAATAGTGCCTGATAAGACCTATTTTCATTATCATTCATCTTATGCCTATGGACTACTAGTTCATATTGTACTTGTTAGCAAAACTTATCTCTCAAATATCTCTTTGTGATAACTCGAGAGTAGGTGGAATATTTTTTACATGTGGGGAAAATTACTTATCTCTTCTGAAAAGGATGGATTCTAAGGTTAAAGAACAGCTTTAAGTTATTCTCTTTTGACATGATTTATTATTAAGGCCGATATGAAAATCTATTTGTGATTTTATTTCTGTAAAATTGAATTATGTGTTTTAGCATGGCTTAGCATGCTCTAGTACCAATCGTCTTCCATATATTTAATATCTTTATATACAAGGCAAACCTGCCGGGGCACTGAACAAGCATGCTGGCAACAGGTCAATGCTAAGTAAAAATTTAAAAATAGGAAGCTCGATAAATTCAAGTAAACCCGCTAGGGTACTGAACAGGCTCGCTGGCAGCGAGACTATACTGGCATGGTACCAAGATAAACCCGTCAAGGTACTGAACAAGCCTGCTGGAAGCGGGGCAATATTGGGTAAAGAGATCTAGTTAATGCACTACTATGCACATGATTCGTAAAATAATGGTCATATATAGGAAATTTTTGAAAAATTATTATAAATAAAATGTTAAGGCCCATTCTCTTTACTGTCTCTTGAGAATCGTTGTAAGTTGAGCTTGGACCCGGCCATCTAATTCAATTAATACCTAGGATGTTATTATCCTAGAAATGGGACCCATAGTTACATCTCTCACACACTATGGGGTAAACTTAAAGTATTTGATGATGAAAATATATCTTTACAATGAGACATAAATTCCTAGCTTTTCCTATGGCATTCTTTCAATTATATTATTATCTCTTTCTATGGTCTTTCTCTGCACTGTTATTTTTCATAAATATTCATCTCTGAATCACTTTCCTTTACTAGTTAATTTTTCTTTTTTCCTTTATAAAATAATGACAGCATACTAGCACTTTTCTTTATCTAAAATAACCTATTATTTGCCTTTGCATGAGGACATGCCATATCCTTGGTTTGGGGGAGGATTAGGAAGATTCCGAACAAAATATTTGTCTGCTTTTATCTTTTTATGACAAAATTGCTTATCTCTGACAAATGTTAATAAAGTGTTTTCAAGTTATAACTTTGAAGCATGTTTTTACAAAAAAATATGAAGAAATTTGATGGAAGACTTTATGAAGGATCTAACTAATGATTCAGATAATGGTCTCAATGAGATATTGTGGTATTATAGCATGGATGATTAAAATTTGTCAACCAAATTTTTGTTCTTGAATATAGTTTTACTTCTATATGGATGCTTTGATCTTAAAATTTCTTTTGTTATCATTTTACTATTATAATCTTTTTATCTAAATACACATGAAAACTATTTTTCTTGAATGTCATTGATGCAAGCGATATATGTTCAAGTTGTCCAAAGTTTTACTTTGGACATGGTTGAACTTGTTATAAACCTTATAAATTTATTCATCAAATGCATATGCTTGTTAAAAGATACATATCTTGAATTTTGCTATAACAGTGTGGTCTCCTAAGAAATATAAATCTTTTACTATCCCATCATCATTTTTTTTGACATAAAATAAATATTCCTTTATAAGATTAAAGTTTAAATTCTTTCTTTCATTTGCCAAGTAGAAGGTAGTAACTAGCGCAACTTTACCTTCTTCCTTAAATCATTTTTCTTTTTGCTCAATGGGACTTGGCATTTCTCTGGTTTGGGGGAATGTTGAGCCCCATTTTGTTATCATTTTTGGCAATTAAATAACATATTTAAAACATATTTTATTATCTTTAGTATGTTTTATGTCATACAGATCGTTATTCGGCACAAGGTAAGAACAAATTTGATGTTATTATAGTTGTGGTTATTAATATCATTTTTTATGATTTTATTAACTCAAAACTATGTTATTTAAATCATTTTTAAATGTATTATCTGATATGTATATTTGTTTGCAGATGTTATAGTTCGTTTGGGAAAATTAACAATAAAATGTATTCAGCCTTCCTTTCACACATACGTTTAGCTCATGATCCAACTTGGCGTTTAGCTCATCATCTAGACATTGCGCGAGATTCGCTGATCATCTGCCATGTGTGCCCTAGCTCAACACACTATACATCCAACTCACAGTTCAGTGTCCATTTAGCTCGTCGTTCAGCTCGCTCATCAGTTTGCGCACTATCCATATTTGCTTTTGAGCATTTAAACATGAAATAGCCTGTAATGTCCTTCACTCGCCATGACGCCAACCATCTCTGTGCTGGACCAATGCATTTAACTCATCCTCTGGAAGGATCACCACCTAGCTACTCGTTATCCATGCATTTAAAGGGTTGAACATTTGCTATTAACTCATGGCCTACGTTCCAGAAGACCGACTATGTCGTTGCCCCTGTTCTCCACAACACCACCAGTCTGCACGCTCGCACCGATAAGGGACCTGCGTTCCAAAACTTGTTGTTGTGTACAAACCCACACACAACACCAATCCATCTGTCCATGCAAAAGAAGGAGCAGACTTGTCACATTATGCCACGGTCACGCTGAATGAAGATCCATACCATGCGTTGGTTGGAAACCAATCATGTGCTTTAAAGATTGCCTAAAATTAGAGAGAAGTCGACCTTTAGGGTCTACTTGTTCATCTCTTATGTAAAACCATATATATTAGTCTCTGAATGAAGAGAAAGTTAGTTAGCTAGATCCAGAGTTAGTCATAGTTTTTATAAGCACTGTAATTCTATTTCTGAAGATTGAATAAAGAGTTGTATGCATTGTTGTTGAATATTACGTTTGAGTAGGAGTTAGCAGAATTCACCCCTGATTGTTGAGAGGGCCCCTCATCAACCAAAGGTTCATTAGCTTAGTTTTAATTCAGTTATTTCTTTTCTGTTTTAGTTAATCTAGTTTAAATTCTAGTTTGTTTTCATTAGATGTTATTTTACTTCATGTATTGTATTAACTTAGTTTTCTTTCAGTAGTTAAACAAGTATTTTATTTCCTGTATTGCATTAGTTTAGTTTTATTTCAGTAATTAAATAAGTAGACGCACACATAGTTTTACTTTCAGTCATTTGCTTTCAGTCATTTACTTTCAGTCTTTTGTTCTTAGTTAGTTGTTTTTAGTTAGTCATTTCATTCCGGTATTGCTTTCAGTTTTCAAGTAGAGTAGTTTATTTCTATTTGAATTTAGTTTTGGTTAGTGATGAATTGGTTTAAGTAGAATAGTTTTTTTTCATTTCAATGTAGTCTTGTTTAATTATTTCTTGTTATTAATTAATTTATATAGAATAGTTTGCTTTCATTTAAATTCAGTTTTGTTTATTTATTTTTTTGTCATGAATTTGTTTAAGGTAATTTCTAGTTTGTTCAAGTTAACATTAGAGGAAATTTGGGGTCTAAAATGGGCCTTATAAGAAAACGTGCCAAAATAAGTTTTTGTGAGTTGGAATTCAAGAACCAATAGAATTTCAATAAAATAAGTCAACCATAATGGTTGAATTGACATATTTGTCATTAAAAAAAACTACTTTTTTTGTTCGTATTTTCGACATATCTCATTGTGTTTTTACTCAAATTTCGATCGGGAAAGCTCGTTGGATGCGGAATTTGATTCTGTATGCAACGAGTACCCACACTGCATACTTTTGACGGACCTCGCTACCCCAAAAACAAGAAATACCTGAAAAAATGTGATGATGATGTCATCATCACGTTTTTTCAGGTATTTCTTGTTTTTGGGGTAGCGGGGTCCATCAAAAGTATGCAGTGTGGGTACTCGTTGGATACGGAATCAAATTCCTCATCCAACGAGCTCTTCCGATTGAAATTTGAGTCAAAACACAGGGAGATATGTCGAAAATACGAACACAAAAGTAGTTTTCTTCTTTCTTCCTCCAAAATTAATCAATATTATTTTATTATTTTCCTTAGGAGGCCCATTTTAGACCCCAAAATTCCTCTAATGATTAAAGTTTATTAATTAGTTTACAATGCAATGTTTTCTTTTTGTTTAAAGAATTGATTTGAAGTTAATATGTTGATTAAATAGGTTTGTTTATTAATTCCATGCATTAGGTTTAGAACTGCATAAATTCAGTTGAAGAATTAGTTCATTTAGGTTAGTTTTTACCATTTTTACTATACAGACCGCCATTCAGAATGTCTGTCCAGTCTGCCATTCAGTCACCCTTTACAGACCTACTGTTCAGTCTATCATTTAACCCTTGGTTTTTTTTTGTTTTTTTTTTATGCATTTTTTCATATTGTTTTTAGTTTTATTTTGTCAATCTTTGGATTATATTTGTAGTTGGGAGTTTATTTAAACATTTCAATTAAAGTTTGGCTGTTTTAAGTTATTAATTAAGGTTTTATCATTTTTTCTTTTACATATCAATTAAGTTTTTTTTATTCTTTGAATATTAAATACTGATTTTGTTTTACTATTGTTTTATGTTATGGTCATCTTTGTTTCCATTTAGAGTTTAGGGTTAGATGTACTATTTTTAAGAGGAAGTTAAGTTATTTGTAATCATAGGAATCATTCATGTTTTTATGTGTTTATTGAAAAACAAAGTTTAAATATCTTTTTTAAGTTTTCTAGTTGCTTCTGTTTATTATCTTTATTAATTTTTCTACTTGCTTTTTCAGTTTTCTAATGTTTATAAGATAAGTTTTCTTTTATCCCAGCCTTCTGCTTGAGGAGTAGTTAGTTGGTTATTTGTCATTTTAGTTGTTATAATTTATTTTTATGTATGAGTCAGTGTCTGAAACTCACCTGAAACTATAAGTATTATTGTTTATGTCTTTCTTTTCAGTAGCTGTTTATAATTTGATATTCCAGTCCAATCCAATTACTTAGATAATTTTAGGAGTTTGACTCGGTTTTTGATCTTTCAATATTTTGTTTATTAAAATATCTCCACGACCCCCTAGGATCCTTTTTACATTTGCATATATTTTGTATCAACTCTAAGCTTACGAACCTCGGTTGATAATTAAATATTAGGTGAATTAATCTAGTCGATATAACACCCAACAATGACCAACCTATTTTACCTAGTACCTCTGAGTAAAATACTTGCTCACATTGAATTGGAAGAACATAAGCCTCTGTACCCGGTTCAAATGCACTTTTATTAACCATATTAAATCCATTAGCATGCTCAATAACATTTCTTTCAGGATCACGTTCATGCATCCGTAGCCTTTACCACTTCACCTCAAACAAAACTATTTTAAAGGAATTAAAATAACACTCAATTATGTCCTCCAAATTCCCATAGTACCTATTCTCAGTTTCTTCTGGATGTTTATCACTTTTAGAGTAAATATTGGTGACCTTAAACACTACACTTATCCCACAATCCAAGGTTTTCATCTAATCATCCAACATTTTGATACAAAATTTACGACCATTACACCACATAGCCTTGTGATGTTTCAACTGCAACATTCACAACAAGTAAAAAATACATTGTGAATTAATAAACATCATATAGGACTTAGATAATATATTTGAAAACTTAAACAAACCAAACACATTGAAAAAATGGGAAGTAACTAGAAAAATGTGGGTAAACAATTTACTTGCCTTTTTATCTTTTAAACCATAGGCTAAATCAACTTCCCTTTACGACGTAAGATCATGAAATTGATGTCGATGACGATGAGATGTTTTAATCATGTTACTAACCCCTTCCCATGATAACCTGCCGAAGCATTCTTCACAATCTTCTATCCAATGCTCCATCCAATCAAGGTTGATTGCAATGGATAAATGTAAAGCATCCCACACTCGAGCAACTTTATGAAAAAATAACAATTCACTATCATTAATTAGATATCATTACATGCATAATTTAATACAGTTGAATATTCAAGATTAATAAAAAAATAACAAATCGGTATGATAAAATAAAATTGGAAAAATATATGTGTAATATATCAATTCCACAAAATCTAATAATTACTTTTCACGGTATTCATTGTACCTCTCCCTAATAGGACCTCCCCTTCAAATTTGTTGATGGAGTTGAGATGCCAAATTCGAGGCACATTCATATTTTCTGCTAATTTTGGTAGATATTCACTAATATACACCATGCATTGATATACCATATATCCCTCAACCATAGAACCCTCGGGATGTGCTCTTTGTCTAACAAGATCCTTCAATGACTTCAACTACCTCTCCACCATCCACATTGACCTTGTGTGTACCAGTTCACATAATTCAATCTCCTCAACTTGGTGTATGAGGTAGTGTTCTTGTGCATTGAAAAATGCTCGAGGTAGATATTGTTGCATTTCACACATTAGTCGGGGAATTTCTCTCTTCCAATACCTTATATCTTCTTTATGGATTTCTTTTATGGAAAGCCACCTACAAATGATGCAATAAAATAATATCAAGCCATATATAAAATTTGTAAGAAAAACATAATATGTCAATAAGTTCCACTACAAATCATGGACCAAGTACATTTCCATATAAAACATTACTTACCTCATGTATTTTCCAAGAACATAAATAATTTGTTTTATGTTGTTGTCAAATTCATATGGGAGAGATAAAGGTAGAACATATTGTATCAAAAAACACATAATTATTATTTATTTCCAAATAAGAGAATAAAATTAATAAAATAGTGCATACCAATAAGGAAATATATTAAAAACTCACAATTACCTTAATGAATGTATGCCAGTCTTGTGTTTTAACCCCACCAAAATCATCTTTTTTTCGTTAAGATATTCATTATGTTAGATGAAAACCCCGTTAAAAACCTGATTTTTTCGATGACCTCTTTTACAATATTGCTCTGTTGCTCCGTCAAGCACCAAGGAAGACTAATATTTTGTTGACAACCATCACCATTAGAATTAATGATCACACTTTGCAATGCGTGATTAGCTTCTTGGATGTCACTACAAATCTTTCCAATTCTTTCTTTGTCAGTCCTTCCATCTAATATTCACCATAACAATTATGTTATGTTCTTCCCGATATGAATTGTATCAAACAAATGAACTATTTGTAGGTGCTCATAGTATGGAAACCTACTGAATTGCATCGGGTAAATTTTCATTCCTCTTGGAATCCCATTCATGCTTTAATGGCATTCATGAAACATCAACAAAATCAAATTAACACTAATTAATCAATATAGGTACATACCGCATTGAACATAATTCACTAAAAAAAAAATATTTATATAATATATGATACAAGTTGAATGGGATTGTCATTGATGTCAAAGGAGTTCAATGAATGACAAAAGGATAACCAAAGACATGATGGCAGGGTAAACTTAGTGAAATACAAAGGAATGACAAAAGAAGTAATGACATGGAAAGTATGATGATGTGGCATGTATGGTGAGGCTGGAAAGACACATAATGGTGTTCTGGTGCTATCAGGAAGTCAGTGTTGTAATCTGACATCATTCTAGAAAAATATGGCAACTTTATGAAACTTTGGAAATTGACTAAATATGAAAAAGTAGTCAAAACTACTCTAATAGAATTCCCTCCATAATTCATGGTTTGAATAGAATGCCTGTAGCAGTATATCATGATATAGCTTGTTGAACTGGCTATCTAGCCATGGTCTCAGTTTTCCTTAATCATTTCCAAGGAGAAAGTTATGTCTGCAAAAATAGGGTTTCAAGATAAACCTTGGAGAAATTCTTGGACATGGACAAGTGTTGGAAAACTGGTCCAGATGGCCTTTGATCCATGCCATTTGATAAATTTATTTTCACAAGGACAGCCCTTGGCGGGCATTTCCAAACGACCTCTCAAAATCCTATTCTCAACACTTAGGCAATTTTCTTGTGTTTCTCAATATGCAAAATAGTATTTTTCCTACTTTTGGCAGATTGATATTTTGCATATGTGACCATTGTAAGTCAGCCTGAAAGTATGGATGGATAGCCATTTCAACAAAGAACAAATCCATGCCAATTGATGAACCTATTGACATACACCCAACATATAGCAGGCATTTGAAAGTGGTCTTCCAAACTGCTTATTGACACTTAGACAAATCTCTTCAAACCCCAAGTCACCAAGGTGAATTTTTTTTTTCATAAAAATTGGAGAGTGAGACATCCAAAATGTGATGAATATCATACTGACTCAACCATTCCAATATTCTCTCCTGCAACCTCATCATCTTACCTTGGCGGGCATTTTATTGGGATAGTGCAAATGAAGGTGAGAGGCACTTTTGGCAGATTGATATCTTCCTCAGAGACTCTTTGGGCAATCTGAAACCATGGTTGGATGAACCAACCAACATAATAGAGCCTATGACTTTCATATAATTTTTCTCATCATCCTATAAGAGGTGGCACGCATTTCCTTGAGGCCACTTAGGCATATTTTACCAATAATTCCATACTTGGACAATTTGTCCAAAACCTAAGGTGGATTTTTCATTTCACCCAAAACCTAAAATAATGCTACTAGATGATGTATTACACCTTAATGAGAACACCTATGCTGATTTCACTCCCAAAATCATCTTCATTTTCCCTAGGTGGGCATTTTACTAAACTTTGGTGTAAGACGACTTGAAACCCTATTTTGGCAGATCCATATCTTCTTCCTCAAGCATTATCAAACCAATGTGAGAGCATGGTCAGGTATACAAAACATACACATACAATATGACCATGTGGTGTAGTCATTTTCTTCAACCCACAAATTATGGCAGGCATTTCCCTAAAGCAATTTTGACTAATTTGACCAAAAATCCTTCTTTTGGGAGACCTGTATCTTCTTCTTCAAGGAGTTTTTTTGAGAATAGGGGCCATGGTCAGATAGATATTTCAACAAACTATGGGATGGAAGTTCATGGCAGGAATTTTCTTCTTCTTATGAATTATGGTGGTCATTTTCATAAGGTAGCTGCTTTAGGGCAGTTTTTCAACACTTGGTCAAAATCCCCAAATTATCATACCGTTACCAACTACTACTAGAATGTAACAATGACATCATGAGACATTAGGACACAAATATTTGTTTTTCAACCTCATCACACATGCCATATCAACACTTCTTTTGTCATTAATGACCTCCTTTGACATCAATGATAACCATACTCAATAGTGTCCTTGTGCTAATAAAATTCATAGGGTGACATAGATATGTTCCTTGTTGAAGTGGTTATCCACCCATGCTTTCAGTTTTCCTTATGATGGTCACATGTGCAAGAAATCAATCTGCCAAAGTAGGAAAGATATTGTTTTGCATATTCAGAAATTTGGCTAAGTATTGACCAATATTCCAACAATACATAAATAATTTGGCATACCTTGATGATTTCTATTATATTCCAAGTTCCATAGGTGAGGTGTCATTCTTCGTGGTTTTTTTCCGTTCTTTTCTTTACCATTGAATTTAGTTTTGTCTGTAGTTCGATAACTATGGTTCTTGTTGCCACCTAAGTTGTACTTAGTGGTTTTTATCAAGTGAGCCCGGTGAACCGGACAGGGCTAACTTGTTCGGACTTCAAAAAGACCTTTGGAAGTACTTATGGGAAGTGCTTGTTGTACTATATCACATGTTCATACCCCATGAGGGAATTGTAATAAATGTTCTAGCATGATAGTGTCTCTAAAAGACTCGGTCTCTTAGACTTTATTTGTCAATGCGATCAGCCCATGGTGTTTTTTCCCTTGGTTATTATTGGTTGTTGAACAAATGACTGATAATTTCTGAGTTTTTCACTCCATACCTCTAAAGTTGGGGTGGTTGGCTTGGCATTTAGGCCTATTGAGGTTATTAGAGTCTATGTGTCAATGTATAAACATGCTAGACATCATTTTTGAGTCATATGAACATGTCTAAGTCCCCTTAGGTGTTTTTTATTTTTTCAATTTTTTAGTTTTTTCAGTGTTTTTTATTAAAATTTAATTTTTCCAAAACTTAGGCTATTTTTTTTAAGTTTAATTGGAAAAATTGATTTTGTAATAAAAGTGGGCCAAATAATCAGTTTGAGTCATGTAGGTGCTCATTTTCAAGCTAAGAGCACCATGTAAACCCATGGACCCACTGTTTCCTAGTTTTGAGTGATTTTCCATCACTCAGGTCAGAAAGCCCCAAAAATCAATTATTGATTATTTTAATTAATAAATTGATGAATAATGGAGCAGATCCAAAATCATAAATCAATGGATTCTCAGTCGATTTGATTGAAATCAGTCAGATCTGAAGCAGATTGACTAGATCTGACAAATCCTTGACTAAAGGAGGTGATCAAATCAGATCCAGAGTTGATCTTGAGCATCCTTTATGAGGAATTTCACCCTCCCTCTCTCCTCAACACGTTTTTGGCTCAACTGGATGGTTTTTGGTGGATTCTTCAGTCAACAGGTTGAGGTGTCAGTCATATAAGCCCCCCGATTGACAGTTGCACTCAGTGAGACTCGGATCTGGCTCAGCTAGACACAGATCAGGTATTGATGGACTCTCCATCAGTTGATTTCACTTGATTCCATGAGTAATTGCGCCCCCTTGGGCTAGATGGCCTGCAAATTGTATATATCCAAGCACAGCCTCCTCTTCCAGGCTAGTTAGAGCTGGGATTGAGGTGTTGATGCTATTGTATTGTTGTAATTCTCATTTGAAATAAAGAAAAGCTTTGGAGGCAATACGGTGTGGTGCCATTACATGTGTGGATTATTATTGCCATTTTTTTACTGAGGTAACCTGTATCTGTGGTCATTTTTTGCTATTTTCTTGTAGATCTATGGTTAAGATTGGTAATTAGCTTATTACAATCTTGATAGGAAAGGTGTTGTTCAATAAGTTTATTGGCTGTCACTCTCCTTTGATGCATGTTTAGAGTTCTAGATTTAGCATGTCCTATAAGCTTATATGCATGTTATCTTGAATCTCTTTGTATGTACTGATCGGATCTCACAAGTTTCTTGGCAAGATCTTTGATTTCAGTTGAGTTGCAGGTTCACACTTTGGAGAGGATGCTGATCTAGTTTGCTTATTCATTCTCTTCAAAACATTTCAAAGGCATAGTCCCTCGACATTCCACCTGAAAGCTCTACTGTGGATCTTCAAGGAAACCAACACTCTTTCTCTCTCTTCCTCCTTTAAAAATTATTAAACTTTCCTCAAGCTGGTTACTTTAAGGTTTCTTTTTAAACCTGATATATCTCATAAATAAAAGAATACATATATCTAATTATCAATATCCCTTCAATTTTCTAGATCTTAGTTTCATTGTGCACATAAAGTTCAAATTCAAGAGATCTAGCTAAAATTGCCTTAGTTTCGCAAGTAGTTTATTGAAAAATTCATAGCTTGCTGTTAAGGTAGTTTCATTTGCTGTTAAATAATTTCAATATTCTGTAATATCAGTGCTGTTAATTGGCTGCACAAACAGTAGGCCAAGATCCCAAGGAAAGCTTGCTTTCCTTGGTTCCCTTTTTGTCGGTTTAGCTAGTTTAATTTCATTAATTTTTTGAGATAAAGTAGGCTGACCCAAAGGCACTCTTAAAGTGCTTTGGGAAATTTTTTATTCTAATTCACTCGCTGTGATTTAGTAGGTCTGACAGAGAAGAAAAGAATCTGCTGTCCAAAGTGCCTTTTGGAGCGCTCAAATCCCCCCAGGGGGCTCTCTTTTGTCACATAATTTGTAATTGTTTTGCATAAACTGTAATATCTTGGTTTCAGCCTGTATAAGGACCAATAAAAATATGTTTTATCAGTGCTTGTATATTGTAACCTCTGTAATAAAATCATCCTTTGAATAGGCTCTTTCGAGCCCATTCCCCATCCCCCCTGGGGGGATTCGTGTCGGTGCCTTTTTCGTCTTTTTCTGCTTATTTCCTTTTACTAGAATTTATCTGATTGGTAGGGTAGTATATTTTATCTTGTTTTTAATTCCATATTCCATATCTTATTTTCAAAAGTAATCATAATACTTACCCCACGATTTCCCGAGTGACCCGCGAGGGGAAAGAGATTCGTGGTAGGATTAAACAGAAAACCGCATTTGTGTAGTTGTGTTATTTTCTCATCTTTTGTTTATCATGATTTTAAATTTAACCCCTCCTTGATTCCCCGATTGAGATCCACTTGGATCGAAAGAGGTTCTTGGAGGCTTTTCTTTTAAGCAAGAACACATCTTTTAAAACTTATTAAAATTTACAAGACTCCAGTGTGTATGCTTTGCACTTGGCTGCGGTTCGTCCGATCAGTCAAGCTATATCAAAAGCACTTGGGTGACTAGCATAATTAGGACTCACCTTCCCCAATTAACAAACCATCAGGTGAAAATCCAACACCTCGATCAAACCTTTACGGTGGCAAAATACCCAAAGGAAGCGGGAACCTACTGAAAAGTGACCTCGGGGCGCCGATCTCCGTCACACCCTAACGGGTTCGTTATGAACACAGCCCCAGAGACTCCATTTCATCCCACATATTCCTTGCAGGTAGTCGTATAGGCTTTGTTTTGGACATACTCCAAGTACTCTCGGGTATATCTGGAGTCCCCCTTAAGCCTAATTTAAACAACTCACACTCCAATTTTAACTTA
>LPNX010808968.1:3910-34291 GCA_001517045.1 Pseudotsuga menziesii
CAAATGTGTTGTGTGTGGGGGATGGGCTTCATTTCATTTTTTTTCTTAGGTTTTGCATCTTCATTCTTTGGTCTTTTGATATTACGCATATTTGCTAGTACAGGGCAGCACATTGCATATTGATTTCAATTTTAATGTATAGTTTTCTAGAAGGCCTTTTTTATGCCAGTGCATTATCCTCATTTTATTTCTGTTGCATCTTAGTAGTCATTTTCATGGGCCCAGGTTTGTCTTTCATAATCATTTCCATATTTTGGCAGAAGTGGCTTGCTGTCAGTTTCAGATGTAACTAGTCCATGCGAATAAGTTTATTCATGTTGGGTATATATTTCATCTTCATTTGTGCTTGTTTCCAAGCAATGTTCTCAGAACCAGACAGGTGACCAAACTGGCAGACCCCGGAAACAAGAACAAGGCCAGAACCGGAGTGGAACTGGAAAAAAACCGGTGGACCAAAAGATGTATAAAATGTTCAAGTTTTGATAAAAAATTTAGTCATGTACATCCATGTGAATCCAAGCCATTAAACACAAATATGCAAAGTTTTCTCAAGTACATAGCAACTGTACATATGACCAAAATAGCAGAGAATTTAGGTTTAAGTTTAGGGTTTGTTGTTTTTAATTTTTTAGGTTATAGGGTTTTAATGGGAAGTTGTTTGGGTTTAGATTTAGGGTTTTCATATCCTGTTGGAACCACTGGTTCCACCTAGAAATAAGAAAACCTATGGTACCAGTCTGACCTGCTGGTTTGATCGGTTCCAACTTCCGGTCTGGTTCTGAAAACACTGCTTCCAAGATCTTCTCCTAATTATAATTGATTATATTGAAATTCTATATTCTGTTTCTTTCTTTCAACTACACATATATAACTTTTTAAAAGTGTGAAACTTCGCTCAATAGTCTGTTGACTCTTGAGTCCTTGGTTGGGTTATTTAATATGATGTGAAGCATTTAGCAATCTACTTGGAGATGCACTCTCTCCCATGCATGGAAGATTTAAACAGAGCAAGTCATCTAATACCTAGACAATCTGTGCTGCTGGCTGCTGGAAATTATCTCTGTCAACCACACTGCTCTATTCGGATACATTCTAAATGTTTGGAATTTGTGGTTGATCATAAGAATGATTCTTGCTTCACTTGTTTGGCACAGAAAGTTTTACTCAAGTTTAAATTATTATTCCATCTCGTAGAAATCCATATAGATAACTTACTTTTTCTGGATGTTGCAGAATGATGCTTATCTCTGGGAAGACAATGATGAAAGGTATGAACTATGCACCCTAAACATTAGTGTAAAAGCTGTTTGCAATTCTACACTGTACATTTTCTACAATATGCCTTTCGACATTAATAGTCAAATGGTAAACAGGGAGTTAGCTGTTGTTTATACATGCCTATTGATTAAATAATGTCTTCAATTTGTAGATTTCTGCGGTAAGATAAATTGTTGTAGGGTTCTTCCGGACAATCCACAGTAGCCATTTTTTTGGTCGACGTTTCGATTCCGAATCTGGAACCATCATCAGGACAAGTAGTCAATAGGTAAAGCTGCAGCTCTGGAAATAAATACCGGTTGGAGTGGTTTATAATTAATTTGGCCGACTCGTCCTAGGTTTAGGGAATTAATAAAAGATTAAAATTTTTAAAATTGGGTTAAATTCCATATCTTTATTTTATTTTAGAGGTTTAGGATTAGGGTTTATGAAATATGGCTAAAAATAGGGCATGTTTCAAATTTAATTTATTTAAATTGTTAAAAAATATTTATAATTTATAATTTAAATTATTAACAAATTATTATTAATTTATTGTTAGGTTAATTATCAACTTATTGAATTGAAATAGGGCTTAAAATAGGGTGAGACTAGTCCTAGGTTTAAGGGAGAAAGATTAATAAATAACAAATTATAATTTGTTTTACAATTGGGTTAATGTTAATAATTGAAATATCCTAATTTAATATTAATTGTTTAAGATTAAGGTTTAACAATTTAAATAAATTAAATTTGAAACATGCCCTATTTTTAGCCATATTTCATAAACCCTAATCCTAAACCTCTAAAATAAAATAAAGATATGGAATTTAACCCAATTTTAAAAATTTTAATCTTTTATTAATTCCCTAAACCTAGGACGAGTCGGCCAAATTAATTATAAACCACTCCAACCGGTATTTATTTCCAGAGCTGCAGCTTTACCTATTGACTACTTGTCCTGATGATGGTTCCAGATTCGGAATCGAAACGTCGACCAAAAAAATGGCTACTGCGGATTGTCCGGAAGAACCCTACAACAATGTCTTCAATTTGGATATCTAGTAATTTATAGAATGAGAGATTATACAGTCTGACAACGTGAATTCTTGGGTTTAACCAAACGGTGTTAGTGTTCACAATGGAGGATTGTGTTTTATTTAAATATTTTAGTAAGTGAGCTATACTATGTAGGTACTTAGTTAAATATTTTATTTGCAGTTGCTATTGTGAGGTTGTCTGGAAAATTTATGGCTTTCATTATTAGAAATATACCAGCAACTTTTTGAAAAAAAAGTGCTGTTCTTGCTAATTTAACAGATGATTACTTGAGATAGAGAGGAGCTGTTTTTCTTCAAATAGTATTGGGTGCTAGAACTTATTAATTAATTTCTTTTGCGCTGAATCTGAATTAATAGGTTAGAACTTAGAACCTTCCATGGTTAACTGCAAACTATAATGACTATTGTTTGTCAGATTTTTTTGGCAACTTTCAATTTAGGTGACACAGTCTCTGGTGTGTTATGGTGACACCGACAGGCCTTTTTACATGGTTATCATCAGAAATGATACAAATTCAAATGTCTCATCCAAATCTGTTTCCAACGCAATAACTTAAACTTATAGACTAAAATAGTACCGTAGTTGTCATCCTTTAAAAGTATAAGGGGATCTTGCAACAATTTGCTTCCAACATTTCCTCTGTTCATCTACTATGGGTTCTGGGGCATATATCTTGTTGGATGGATTTTAATCTAGCAACGTGTTTCAATCCCAACTTGAAAATCTATATCGGTATCCTTCTACCTGCATATCTGACCCGCTGCTCCTTCTGTGCTGTACACCAGGCTAGTTCAAATTCCATTTTAACAAGGAAAAATTGCTAGAAGTCTTGACATTTACTTTTTGAGATTTAACAAAATCAAGCGAGATTTAACAAAACCAGTTGAGATTTATAACATCAAAATGTTTAAAGACAGTTGTGTAGAATGCACAAAATATTTCTATGGCTCATTAGTTTAATGAATATTTATCAAAAAGAAAATTGAAATACAAGAACATAGCCTTGAATTTGATTTACTCTACTTTTTTGATGATGATTGGCTTAATCATCTAGCATATCTGGTGGGGAAATATCTGCTAAAGCTTGATTATTGGCAAAATATTCACAATCTCAACCTTTTTCTAGATCATTATCTGGTTTTTGTAGTGGCATCAAGTTGTGAGCAAGAAATATTGGATGATTCATTGGCCACTAGCAGTATTCAAATTAGTTTTTGGCCAGATGAAAAGAAGACATGGGATTTACTTTGGTATTTTTTTGCTACTCTTATGTGTATTACACTTAAAATTGCCCCAATTCCTCTCACATGTTAATGCAATTGATCCTTGATGCCACTGGTCAAACTGGAAAGATCTGCAACTTGGTCGCTTCTACAATATATAGCTGATGCTTCACTCCTAGAGCAATGGATGTCGGATTCCCCTTATTTGCATAGATTGAAATATCCCTTATTGTAGCTTGCATCTCTTACAACAGTACTAGGAAATGTAGCCTGCATCTCTTACATTTCCTGGTACTGTTGCATCCAGGTGTACCATTTCAATTGCTGCATAGATTTTGTTGCCGCCTCTTATGCACCTATGGGAAAACGCAACAGAAATGTTCAAGCTCCTAAGTGCATCCTTGGGGGCAAGTCTTGAGTCAGGTATTGTCATTTGATCCTGACTCTGTTTACATTTCTTGTACTGTTGCATCCATGTGTAACATTTCAATTATTGCATATATTTTGTTTCTGCCTCTTATGCACCTGGGGGAAAACACAACATAAATGTTCAAGCTACAAAGTGCGTCCTTGGGGCAAGTCTTGAGTTGGGTACTTTCATCTGATCTTGACTCACTCGTTTAGGCTCAACTCCTAACGAAGCCAAAGGTAGTAGTCTCTAAAGAGTGTTTCTAAGTCTCTTAAGTGTTTTAAGTATTAGAGGGGTTGTTTTAGGAGTTTAAAGATGAGTAAGTTGTGGACAAGACACTTTGCAAAATTAAAGAACTTAATTCAACAACATAAAAAGATATATAAATAATCACAATATGACTGAAAGCAAATAGAATTGCAAGAATTAAACCAGTGCCAACATGGAGTTACAAAATAGTAAATGCTGCTGAAAATGGGAAATTGTTTTGCTGTGTACTTGGTCAATTTTAATTATTAAAATGATGATTGATTAAAGGGAAAGGGATTCCTGATATACCGAATGACACAGGGAATATGTCTGGATTTTTGGAAAAGTGGCTCTACATGGGAAAATGTGGGCTAGATGGAGTCGCGGGGGTGTGTCCAACACTACACCAACAAGGATGTAGCTTGATGAGGCCCCATGGTCATTGTTTAGTTGTTCTTGCTTTCCTTGAAGATTTTTCACACTATTTACCAAACTTGTTTTACGTCGGATTTTTGTAATGTTTGAGGGATGTTGATTTTATTAGTGTGAGTTGATTAGTTAAATGTAAGAAATCAAGAAATGCACACTCACTTTTGGATATCCCCAAACTTAGACAAACTTGTGAGGAGTAAAGCATACACGGAGGAGGAAAATGTTTGTTCCAATTTGTAAAAGCAAAATACGAAAAGATACAATCCTTTTATGACGGATTGTGTGCTTGTGTTACAAAGTAAAAACAAAGAAATTGTGAGACTAAGTAAACATTGGATCTACATCATTCTTTGTGAATCCCAAGTTTACCATGTATACGTCTATTCGTCCATACTAAGCACGAGGTGCTTGCTTGAGCCCATATAATGCCTTTCTCAGTTTACATTTGTGAGAATCTTTTTGATGGACAATAAACCCTTATGGTTGTTCAATGTAAACTTCTTCCTCGATAATACCATTGAGGAAGGCGGTCTTTACGTCCATTTGATGCAACTTCCATCCCATAGCTGAAGCAATAGCAATGATGGTTTTGATGGAAGTATATCGAGCCACATGAGCAAATGTTTCATCATAGTCAATTCCCCCTTTTTGAGAGAATCCTCTGCCAACAAATCTGACCATGTGTTTTTCCACGCTACCATCTGCTCCGTGTTTAATGTTGAAAATCCATTTGGAGGTCACTACCGACTTCCCCTCGGGCCTTGGTACAACCTCCCATACATCATTCTTCATGATGGACTGGAACTCCTCTGTCATGGCATCCTTCCAAACTTGGTGTCTGGATGCTTCTTTGTACATGGTAGGCTCCAAGTTAATGATGTGACTTATAACTAAAGAACCTTTGAGGTCTTTTGCTTTCTCGATAGATTTCGTGTGGAGCTTCATGCCCCTCAGCATCCTGCAATGTCTGTTGTGTCCATCTGGGTATTTTTAGGCTTACTGCCATATCTATGGGAGCATCAACTGGCTCAACTAGATCAATGGGATCGACTGGTTCATTCTTTTTTTTCAGACTCCCTCTTAACTTTTGGAGGGGGAGATGATTTCATCTCTTCATCATCATCGATCTTCGTATCAGGTCCTTTTCGTATAACCATTTCTTTTTTAAAGGTTACATCCCTATTGACTTCAATCTGCCTTCCATTTCTTCTTCAAAGGATACATCCCTACTGACTTCAATCTGCCTTGATCTTGAGATGTATATTCTGTAAGCCTTTGAAGACTCATCGTATCCCACGAATGCTCCCTTCTTGCTTGAAGGTTCTAGTGTAACACCCCGATTTTGACTGATTTTGTAATTAATCGTGGTGTGGAGCTAAAGGCAAAAGCCCCACCATGGATTTAGCGTTTAATGTTTCGACGATTAAAATCGTTGCTAATGGTATATCGTGATATCCGACACATTATAAATTTGGCATCATGTAAATATGCATTTTAATTAAAATAAACCCCAACCAGCTATGTCAATGCAACCATGATGAAAAGGGCATGATTTTCCTAGGGATAGGGAGGGAAATTATTTAACTCTTGGGGCCAATGGGGAAAAGCCAAGTGTCAGTTGATAAACCCATTTAGTTGTCATCCACCCTTTTGACTTACTCACCTTTCCTTGTCTCATTCAACTACCAAATTAAAACCCTATGATGTTAGTTGGGCAGTTATTGCATGGACAGTGGTGTGGCAGGACTGTCAGTCCTTTCCCACATGCACACTCTACCAAGAAGCTGATTGACCCTCACGTGGGCAGGGGAAGCCACAACGACCCCCCATTCTTCCATTTTTCACTCACGTAGAGAGCTCGGAGAGCCGATTTTTTTGGGCATTCACAATTTTGACTGTCAGTCCTTTCCCACATGCACACTCTACCAAGAAGCTGATTGACCCTCACATGGGTAGGGGAAGCCACAACGACCCCTCATTCTTCCATTTTTCACTCACGCAAAGAGCTAGGAGAGCCAGTTTTTTTGGGCATTCACGATTTTTCCTCTATGTGTGGCCTTACCCTCACGATTTGGCTGTCTGGAGCTCTCATTCACGATTTTGGACCCTGAACGTTTTCTCCTCACACGTTGGTTTGGGATTTTCCCTCACGCAGTCACTTAGTCTTCACGCATGCATACAGCGACTGGTTCAGTCTTCATTTTCCAATTTTGGGCTGTGTGTGCATTTTCCTTACCGGATTTGTGATTCTGTGTATATGTTTCCCTCTCCATGCCGAGAGTCTATTGTGTCTGATTCCTTTTCCAATTTCGGGCTGTGTCTTTCTCGTTGCCTTAGTGGTGAGATCGTGGCGGTTGTTTTCCCCATGAGTGTGGGTTGTTGCTGAGTTGTTTTGGCCATGATAGGGCCAAGAACAACTCTGAGTTCGTTTTGCTTAGTCTGAACTGTGAATTGCTTGATTTTGTTGTGTATGCAGTGGTTGGTCTTTGGATTGTATTGGAGTGGGAATGAAGGCTTGGTTTGCTTGATAAACCTAGTGTGTTCGGGAGCCTCACAGACAAAGCTAGATGGGTGGCTTTCTTCTCTACACCCCTTGAATAGCATTGGAAGGGAAGTCAGGGCCTGAGGGACTATGTAGTAGAGAAGGGACTAATTCCTTGTGTTGGGTGTGTGTGGGTGTCCTAGAAGTCAGGCTAGTTCTGGTGCAGGTGTTCTTAGCTCTTAAGTGAGCCCACCAGCTTAGCAATCAACTTTTCCTAGCTCCTTGATGGCCTGATAAACCCAACTATGTTGGCTTGGCTGAGTTGTGTATCTTTGGCTATGTGTGAGCCTGCTTAGTTTCCTTATTCCTTGGGGAATCATGCCCAGCTCGGGGATGGCAGTGTTGCTGAAAGATTAATGAGCACACTGGCCTATGGTTGGGTGGAACGTTGCAGCGACGTAACTGGTTGCGGGGAGCTTCATTCAAAGATAAGTATTCTTTCCTATTTCATCTCTGCAATTGTATTTACTGTTTAATGAATTACAATGAACATGCCAAATGCTTGAATGTATGGTTTTGCCTCCGCTGAATGGTAATGATGTATCCATGTTTTAGTTTCAAAGCATTTCAGTTTTTATGTATATGTTCATGTGGCTAGTTGCCCGGATAGATAATGGTATGGTAGCGTCCTCTTTGCCTGTCGGAGGGTCGAGGACGTTACATCTAGTTTCATCCTTTTATCCTTGGGCACATGAATGTAGATTGGTCAACCAAAGATACAAAGTAAGTATCCATATCGGTGACGACCAGGTTCATCAAGGATCATACAACTGTCTTTTCTGAATCAAGACAACAATGTCATTAGTGTAGTCATCATCATCATGCTCGATCTGCTCAGGATCTTAACTTTGTTCTTCCTTGACTTAGGAAGACTTCATCACGTTTCTATCATATGCAATAGACTAGGGTCCTCATCTTTGAGGGATAACTCCCTCTGTCTCTCAGAGATTGGATGAGTAAACTTTGTCCTCCAGAATTCGTTTGCTACGACTCTAACTGGAAAGAAATCGCTTTCCATAATCATTTGAAGTAGCAGAGAGACCAACATCTGTAGAATTATTTAGCTTATAATCACCAAATCTCTACATGAGATCATTATGGGTCTGAGAGTCATGCATCTAGAGGATTTTTGCTTCTGATCCATCCATATATCAATGGGATCACTTGTCCTTGTAGATCATGGCATTCCCTACAAGTTAAATCTCGTCAGATGGTTAGCAACATTTCATAATCAATGTATCAACAATAATTTATTCAATAATGTAGGCATCTTTTAGTCAATGCTTCGACACAAACACACATATGGCCATTATTTGGATGCTTATTGTCTCCATTATAGCATATTATCAAGAGTGTGTACTATAAGTATGTTATAAAGGAGGTGTCATCCTAGATGGGTTGTGCAGCATGACAAGCTATTTAAACAATCATATGCATAGCAAATACTACATAATCCTACTGTTCATCAATAAAGGAACTATGTCACATGCTCAACCACTTCTTGAATCTGGGAATGTAGATCTTCCTAAAACATATTCAAAGAAACCAAATCTAATCTACCAGAGCATGTAAAATTAAATACTTATCTTTTGTTGTTTTGTTGATGGGCTTCCACAGCCAGAGTCCTCTGATCTTTATATGCTTGCTGGAAGATCATCACAGTTTGGATCTTCATATAATCTCTTCAGTGTGTAGAGTACTAGAAGAAGAACTTTGAACGATCATCATTCCTTGACTTCTTGTGAGGAGTGTCTTCATCAACATCAGCAGTTCAGGCTTCATGCTTCCTCTTGTTTGCATAGTGACCATATTTCTTGCACTTATGGCATTGTATGCGCTATAAATCCTTCTTCTTCTCCCTCTGATATTGAGAAGAACTTGGTCTCCTAGCTTGGTGCTTATGTTTGTGAAACTTCCTTCCTTTTCCCTTGCCTTTCTTGTCATGAGTGATGAAGGCTTGATTCTCCTCATCTTGAGGACCATGGAGTCTTTGCCTTGCTACAATCCTAGTTTCTTCCTGAGTGCAGTGTGCCCATAACTTGTCAAATTTTGGAAACTTGGTTCGACAACTTATGATTTGGATGGACTCCCAAGATGGTGGAAGATCATTTAGAGTGGTCATGACAACCTCCTTTTCTTCAATGTTGTTTCCACTGGACCTTGGATTGTGCTGAAGTTTGGTGATCCTCATGAAATATGAGGCAATAAATTTCGAATTGATCATCTTTATGTTTGACAGTTTGCTCCTCAATGTGAGAGTCACATTGATGCTACTATGTTCAAATAACTTCTTCAAGGTCTTGCAAATCTTCTTGGCTATCTTCTTTCTAAGATTTACGGAAGCAAGTGTTCTTCGACTGAGTCCACCATATTCCTTCTTGCTTTCACATCAAACCTCCTCCACTGGGACTTGGCTTCTTCCACTTTTGGTTCTAGAACTTTCTCATTGACAAACTTCAAGAGATCATTTTATTCTAGGATGGGGAGAACCCTAGGCTTCCAGGATATGAAGTTTGTAGCCCCATCAAGACGATCTTCAACCTTCATTCCGATCATCTTGTTTGTAGATCTGAACCAGAAACCCTAGCAGGAGTTAGGTAAAAAATGAACTTTTCAATTTGAAGAAACTAACCTCATAGATAGATGCGCCTTGTCAAGGCGAGTTGAGGCAAGGTGAGGTTGAGACAAAATAGTGGAGGTAAACCTCCAAAACTTGATGCCCTAGTTTCTTCCTGTAGTACCTCGCAGTAAAAAATTTAAACTTCTCAAAATTTGGTTTTTCTTTCACCAAAAGATGTGCCTCCCCTAGAGCAAAGTTTCAACAACCCTTTTTTTGTTGAAGAGGGTAGGGAAGGCCTTGGAATGCCAAACCCTAGCTTCTGACAATGGCTTCTTCTAGAACTGCTCTAATACCATGTTAGTTTTTACAAGATTATAGTAGTATATCTTATTTGCAGATAAACAATAGGATCTCTAGAAGAAAGTCAAATCACATAAACAAAGAACACAAGAATATATCTTGGGAAACCCAATCGAGAAAAAGCCCAGCAAACCTTCGTATAAAGATAATGACTTTTGAGAACGGAGAAGAAGAGAGAGAGAAAATGTCTCCCTAAGATACAACCCTAGAAAAATACTCTCCTAGATTACAATAGTGCGCCTTTTATGTCTGAGTGACTTGCTATGGATGTGTGTAATAATGAGGAGGGGCACCTCCTATTTATACTGATTTTCCAAGTGGAAAATTATTTGGGTCGACCTACCTTGGGGAAATTACAGAAATAATTTTATTTTGTTCTTTTCTTGTTTATTCTTTTCCCTAAGGTTTACATTGATTCTTTCTAGGGTTTACATGAATATGAACTCCCGTAGGAGGTACACAAAAATACAATACAAGTACAATAAGAATAACTTTTGAAGTTGCACAATTCTCAACAGCCGTTGACAATTCCCTACACTCCACAGCAGAATGGAATCGCTGAAAGGAAGAACCATGTGATAGTGGGTGCAAATAGAGCTATGTTGCATGATCAGAGTCTTTCTTTCTTCCTATGGGCAGAAGCCTGTAACACAATTGTTTTTGTACAGAACATGATTTTGCATTGTGCCTTGGAGTGAAAAACTCTTGAGGAGATGTTCACTAGGAAGAAGCCTGAGATAGGACACTTCCCCATTTTTGGATGCCCTACATATTCCCATGTCCCTTCTAAGAAGAGGACAAAGTTGGAGGCTACTGGAGAGAGGGGCATTTTTGTTGGTTATGACGAGGCTTCAAAGGCTTTTCGCATATACCTTCTCACAAAAAGGAAAGTTGTGGTGAGGAGGGAGGTGATATTTGAGAAGGAGCGAGCCTTTCAAAAGTCTCGAGAGTCAGAGGAGGAGCAGCAACAAATGACTACTCTACATGTGACGACATCTTAGAGTTCAGCGAATCAGGGAACATGGTCACAGGTCTCAAGGGTGACTGGGTCATAGGTTACAAGTTCATCAATTTCAGGGATAGTCTACATGATATTTTGGTACTGGGACAGGTTCACGGATCACGGGTTCACAGGTTACACCCTCATGTGATTCGGGTACACATGGTTCAGGTTTAGGTTCAGGTTCATTGGGTATAGGATTTCAGAGCATAGGTACTTCTTTAGGGAGACATTCGTCTGATGATGATGTAGAGGAGGGTCTTCCATAGAATGGTACTTCCAAGAAGAGAAAGCTAACTTGGCTTAAAGAGCTTGTGAAGGAAGCAAAGGAGTCTGTGGGGCCACCTAGGAGGGAGGTCAGAGAGAGCAGGGCACCAGAGAGATTTTCTAGCTATTTGGCATAGGTGACTAGCTTGCATGAGTTCAAGCCTGCTACTTATGAGGAAGCATCCACACATCAGGTTTGGAGAGATGCCATGATGGAAGAGTACAATTCCATCATGAAGAATGCTTGGTGAGAGGTGGTTTCAAGACCAAAAGGGAAGTTGGTTGTGACTTCCAAGTGGCTCTATAAATCAAGCATGCTACGGATGGCAACATTGAGAAGTACACAGCTCAGTTTCTAGTGCGTGGGTTCTCATAGGTAGAGGAGTTGATTATGATGAGACCTTTGTGTTGGTTGCTAGATTTTCTTCGTTTAGAGCAGTGATCTCCATTGTTGCAAAGATGGGTTGGAGGATTCATCAGATGGATGTGAAGATCGATTTCCTCAATGGTCTTTTATAGGAGGAGGTATATCTAGAGAAACCATAAGGCTTTGAGATTCATGGGAAGGAGTCTCATGTATGCAGGCTGAAAAAGGCCTTGTATGGTTTAAAGAAAGCCCCTCAGGCTTTGTACTCGAGGATTGATTCATATTTGCTTTCGATTGGGTTTCAGAAGAGTGAGGCTTATCCCAACCTATACTTCATTATGGTTGGCAGTGTTCCGCTCATTCTTCTGCTATATGTTGATGATTTGTTCATTACAGGAGGAGAGCACCTGATTGAGGCATGCAAGAAAGATCTTGCTTCAAAGTTTGAGATGATAGACCTTGGGTTGATGCATACTATTTAGGCATGGAGGTGTGGTAGGAGGATGGACATGTTTTATTGGGGCAAGAAAAATATGCTGCAGATATTCTGAAAAGATTTTAGATGGAGGAGTGCAGGCCCATGTCCACACGCATGATCACCAACTGGAAGAAGCTTCATGCTTTTGAGGGATAGTTGGTGGATCCTACTTTGTATCGTTAACTTATTGGTTCGTTGATGTATTTGGTCAACACCAGACTAGATATGAGTTTTGCAATGAACAGTCTCAATCAATTCATGGTGGAGCCCATGGGAGTGCACTGGACAACCGCAAAACATATTTTGAGATACCTTGCTGGGACTACAGACTATGGTTTGGACTACAAGAGGTCAGGTGGAGTGGGCTTGGTTGGTTTCGCGGATTCAGATTGAGCAGGAAGTGCTTCAGATCGGAAGAGCACTTCTAGTTGTTGTTTCAGTTTGGGCTCGATAGTTGTGTCGTGGTTAAGTTAGAAACACAAGTTTGTTGCTTTGAGTTCTGCAGAGGCTGAGTACATGGCCGCCAGTCAGGCTAATTGCAAAGCATTGTGCCTTCACAAGTTGATGGTATATTTATTTGGTCAGGAGCCGAGGCCTACTATTATTCATCGTGATAATTAGAGTTGCATCAGACTCTCTGAAAATCCAATGTTTCATGACAGGTCAAAGCACTTTAAGATCGTATACAACTTCATTAGAGACTATGGTCAGAGAGGAGTTGCAGAGTTGCAGTACATTTCTATCGATGAGCAGGTAGCAGACATTCTCATGAAGTCTTTGGGAAGAGGGAAGCATATTCATTTCAGAGACAAGATGGGGGTGGTGGCAAACACCATCCTTGGTAAGAGGGAGTGTTGAAATTTTACCTAGGAAGTGTTTTCCCATTCATACCTTCGGGTGGACAAGGACACTTTAAAAGTGGTCCCTAGCATATTTAAAATGTGAGAATGACTTTATTTAATAAAGTGACCTTTTAAAATGAGTTTGAGTTATAATAGTTTTAAAGTGAATTTATGAGAATTAAATGGTGGGTGTTCATTAAATTCTCATTTAATATTTAAAAAGTAATTTTTAATGAGGGAATAAGATGAGCCCTAGATGTCATTTAGTGGGCTTTTAATCTAAACCATTGATTTGGAGATGGAAGTTACTCAAACAAAAAGGCTTGGGAAAGGAAAACCTAATTATTATTGACATTCCAAAGACAGATATAGGTTGAGTTATAGGCTGAAGATAAAAAATGAGGGCATGAATTTCGAGGCAAGTACTAAGGGAGAGAATCTGTACAATAGCAGGTAGTACGGTAAAGTATCATACACCAACACAAATTCCAATGTAGCAGGCCGTACAACACAATTGATGTAGGCAATACGATTCATATTTGGCATGTTTTTTGAGAAGAGGAGCAGGCACAAATTTTTATAAAGGTACAATTAATACTGTCCATACAACAGTCATAAACATGCATGAATTTGGAGGGACGTACAACCATACGTGTGAAGTTGTACAACACGTTTTTCAAGGCAACCGTACAACAGTTTTGTCAGTGAGATATTGGCACATGTCTCGAGAAGGGAGATAAGTACTATTGGTTATTATTTGTACTTTTCCTGAAGAAATACTAAATTCTCTTTGAAAATAGGTTTTCCCTTCGGGGTTTTTCTTGGACCATTTTGGTCAAAATCCGAGTCTTAAAATTTTCATGTGTGTTGACTAGCATATTTTTCTGAGTAAGAAAAGTAGGGTTGTCATAAAATGTAATGTTCCCAAAAGTGACATGCATGCAAACCCTAAAAGTGAGATGCATGCAAACCCTAAAAGCTATATAAGAAGTTTAGTTGAACCAAAAGGGCATCATTATTATTATTCATCTTTTTGGAGACAAGTTTGGAGAGCTCTGAAAGCTATTTAGGGTTGAGGGAGAATTCCTTAGCCAACAATTGGGTTTGGTGGCAAAATCTATCCACCCTAGTCAATTCAATTGGGTAGATCATCTAGATCTACTATTGTGCTTCATTATTGTGGTCCAGAATTTCTTGTTGTATTTAGATCTCGACATTGGGGGAATCAAGAATTAGTGCCGTGGAGAAATATCAAGATTTTCTTGCAGATTTGGGGACTTTACCATCTAGAGGAGGGCACACCTGTTGTGGTCTTCCATCTTCATTCACATATCAAATCTGGGTCTGAGGATGAGATTACAGTGCTTAGAGGAGGAGGGAGCAGTTGGTTGAGGCTATACATTCTTCTCTTCACTATTCTCTTGTCAAGGACATAGTGTTTTTATAATCACACATGAAGGTGAGAACACACCAAGTGGAAGAATAATATTAGTGGGAAGGTTGTTTGTGTGTAAAACTTAAACTGGCGTGTTCAAACATTAAAGTGGTGATCACAGTCATTGATGAAGGAAGGACTTCCCTCAGAGTCAATCCCGTGGGCTTCAAGCTTATATCTGCTATTGTGATTTGCATTGGAAGGGCATTCTTTGTTGAATCCAAATATTCCAGTGAGGCATCATCATCTACAGGAGGGCATTCTTATTTGCTGGTCCATTAATTCCTAAACATTCACTCCCATTTCTTGAATCTTAACGTGACCAAAGGCTGTTGGGTTTAGCATAGAATTCTGAGTTTGCACTGTCCATAGCGTGAAGACATATACAACCACCACATCTTATAGAAGAGATCTAAAGGGAGGACGTCAATCCCACTAGCTGCCATCGATCTACCCTTAACACCATCAAATCTAGGTGCTAGGAAGAGCTGTTACAGACATATAAAATCTTAGAATGCACTGCTGTCACCTACAGTGAGCTGAAACTTAGACAGACAATGGATTTGGGGCCTAAATCTATTGCATGGTGGAGTTCTATGGTGGATCTATTAGTCCAATACACTGCTACTGCTTGCATGCAACCTCAGAGCTAGCAATCACATCATTTCCAAGCTTGGGAAGAGGGTTGCTTCAGCCATTAAAGTCTTATTTGTACTGCTGATCACAATTTGAGGATAGTACCAACATTTCCAGGCAAGCATATCCACCAGCATACCTCCTGAGCATTCTCCTTGGCCTCTTCCTTCAGCAACAAGCTTCCATATGCAATTTGGGCAAGGTACCATGCCTCAAACTTGGTAGAAAACTTCCAGGCATGTACCAATTGCAGCATTATTATATATATATCAGTTTTATATTTATTGCCGGTGTGGACAATTTCAACTTGTCTTTGTCTTGTTTCATGCACTAATTCCATTGCTAGAAATATATGAGCCTCATGGTATAAAGGGTTGAATAAATAAGTAAACTCACAAGCAAATAAGATGCCAGTATTACACCAATAGTCCAGAATCCGTCCTCAAATACAAACAATGAACAAATCAGTGAATTTAAGAAGTGTTTGGTAAAAACAATACATAACTAAGTTACCAGCAGTGGGACAAATTTAGCTTCGTTTGGGTTTGGGATCTTACATAAAAATTTTCAGAGTTGAAAAAATATCTCATGTGTTTCAAGTTTATAGTAAAATTTTAATTTTTAAATGTACATGCGTGATGGGGCTTGGGCATTAAACCATATACAGTGATTGAAACCAAAACCGGGTTGGGGTATCAAAAATTCATTTTAGACCTCAAATTTCCTCCAATGCTTCACTCAAGCAAAATCATTTATTAAGAATGTAAATATTTTTCTACCTTATTTTAAAGATTGGATAAGGAAGTTTCATCAAAATTGTAGGGTGTTGAGTTGTTGACTAATGTCCTCGGAGGATAAACTTTGAGATTCAAGGTAGAGGCAAGGGCTAGAGCTTGGAGGAGGGAGGCATAGGGTGCCATTGATGAACAAGACTCCGATATAGGCAATGATTCATTGACATATATGATATATGATTTATGATTCATATTCGTATTTTTAAATTTCCTTGCTGATTTATTAATTTAAAACATACATACATACACACACACACACACACATACATACATACATACATACATACATATATTTTTTTCAATTGTGGTCCACAAACTCGCCAGCGGCATTGCTACGTCCACGGGAACAAGTCATAGGGGTCACCCAAAGTGGTCTCACCCATTCACTCTAATTTCAGAGCTAACTCGATGGGGACATCAAGTGAAGCCCTTATATAGCAATGTATAGCCACCCGGGGATTTGACCCTAAGACCTTCTGCTCACAACTAACAACACTCAACCACTTGAGCTAGCCCATCAGGCTATACATACATACATACATACACATACACACACACAGATATATATATCCTCGTTTTGTGCATCTTAGAATCTAATCCTAGTTCGAAAGCTATATATATATATATATATATATATTACGTTTCTTTGTTTCCAAATTTTAGGGGGTCACATTTCCAACGCATACTTGTTTCCTTGTTTTGTGCAACTTAGAATCTAATCCTAGTTCGAAAGCTATAAGATGAACCATAGCCTTGTGCTTCTAGGCGTTTAGCTAGTACTACTGTAGTTGTAGATGACCTTGAGCAAAATAATGATGCCATTGCTAGTCCTAATTCTAGTTCTACCTGTATTTCTGGCAGTTGTAATGAGTTTAATCATTGATCATGTCAATGACATGTATGATGTGTGATATAGTGGCATCTTAACATGTTTTTTAGACTCTATAGGCCATTTAGGTCTCTTTGATTACATATTTTGTTCCATATATGTATTTTACAACACACCTTGTGCCATTTTCATATATTTACCCTTATATGGTATATACATGAGCATACTTTGGATATTTTGTCTCTAATGCTTTGAAATCATCAATTAGAATTTTTAAAATATTGTTTTTCTTTAAAATTTAAATATTTATGTATTTTTAAGTAAATCAAGTCATTAAATTCAAATCGACTGAGTCATTATTGATCCATTAGCAAATCCAAGTCCGAGTCTGGGTTGACCCTCGACCGACTACAATTAGCAATGGCATCATTTCGCTCAAGCTCAGACTCATTACTACACAACTTTCCTGTAAAGACACTAGGGTATTAACGCTTCAAAAACATTTTTCCTGCATAGATCGCATCCACAAAGAGTCAAAAAATAATAATGAGAGACTCAGACATGAGTTCATTTTCTTTGAATTCTTGAATAGCCAGTGGCCCTTTCTGCAACGAGAGATCAACGTTTGAGAGTGTATCTGCTTTGTAATTGAATTCCTTTTATATATGTGAGAAGGCCATCACATCAAAGGGATTCATTATCTCTAAAGCTCTATGTATAATAGGTTCACGAGCAAGATTTGTACATTGACACTTTCCATTTTCCCAGTCCATAAGCGATTTTGAATCACCCATTATTTGTAAATTTCTTTTGCCTTTATGTGCAGCTATTATTTAGCAGTATCCATAAAACAAATAATTCATCTCTATTATGGGTTGCAGGCCCAGCACCATATTTTAAAATAAAAAATTGCGAAGAATCACTCCAACCCTACACTTACCTGGAGCTCCTTGATAAGCACTGTTGAATAAACCCCAAGCTATAGAGGTATCTTAAACTGGTTCTTTTAAGATCCTGGTAACTTTTTTAGATGGAGCCATCCAGGTTTCTCTATAAGACAATCTTATAGTGTGGGCTACCTATCCTATTGTCAAAGTCTTATTGTGAAACAACATTTTATTTCTAGACGACGATAATCCCCAAAGGACATAGCAGGGTAAGGCTCTATAAGTCGAGAGTTGGCTAATGTTATAAAACTTGGATTCAGACTCAGAATTTGTTGAGGGTTGATTCAATTTTAGACTCAGCTCTGACTTGGACCACTTTGAATTTTACAACTTGATTTACTAAAATATACGTAAAATTTTAATCAAAAAAGTATTTTAAAGATTCCAAACCATTAGAGACCAAATATTCAAAGCTTTCTCATATATATATATATCATGTGAGGGTGAATATATCGGAATAGCACCAATTGCAATACATATCTGAAACAGAATATATAATCAATGAGGCTTTAAATGGCCTTTGAAGTCCAACAAACAACATGTTACAAGCTATTGGCCTACTACATATCTGAGATCATTGATCAGCATTATCAATCATCATACTCATCACCATTGTTGGAAATGGTGTCCTTGACATGAGCTACAGGACCATCCTCTAATTCTTAGTCCTCCAAATGCTCACATGAGAGAGGTGTCAGGCAAATGGCGGTGGGGGTAGGGATGTTGGTGGGGTAGTTTCTGTATAGTGTGCTTTTAGTGTTTAGGCCCTAGGGTGAAACAATCTATGGTTTAGGTGAAAAATTTTAAATTTTGATTTTTTTCCTCCAAAAAGGGCACTGTAGCATGTATGAATTAAATCAGTATTGACTCGGTTGAGTTGGTACAAACTTGGCCAAGTTGGACTTTTTTGGTACCGAATTGGTCCTTCATCTGGTTTGAAGGCCAAGTTGTTACCCTGAAGAGTCAACTTGGTCAACTCAACCGTGTCTGAAATCTGAGTTGGCTGTTTTAAAACACTGGCTGCGATAGACTAGTTTGAGAACCATATTGTAAACTTTAAATTTTTATCCATATTGTAAAGTTTTTGAGCAGATTTCCTTGTTCCCAAGACACTGTACCATCTACCAGCATTAAGACTTATTTTCATACAGATTTTGTTAGAGGGCAATTACCAGAGATGGTCTATTGATTCACAGGTCTCGCCACACAAAAAACATCTTGTAAATTTAAATCTGGTAGAGACTACTCTTCTGTTAGATTTCCTGTTAAATTCAAATCTTTAGCTAAACACCAATCCATATTAGCTAATCCAAAGATCTTCATCATGCCTTACCTTATCACCTCTGCCAATTTTCCAAGAAAACCCAATTACCAATAATTGGGAATGCTTTAGCCAAGCATTTCCAAACATTTGGATCCCCTTTGAATGATTTTGTTTCCAATCTGATCCAATCATCTTCAGACCAGCCTCCAAGATATTTTACCTTCATTACCTTTGCCCAAAGACCATTAATAAAAAGGAGCATCCAATAGGGTTTTTGCTGCCAAAGCTTAACTAAATACATAACTAATTGTTAGATTCCATCCCTCTATCTTTTTGCTTTGTTATTTTAGACCACTAATTGTTGGACACTCTATATGCAAGTTAATTAAAGCCAACATACATAATGTTCAATATAAATTCTCAACCCAGGAAAGTATTTTTATTGCAAAGATAATTTACTTTGTCTGTGCCTCAACACTAAGTAGCTGATGCTGTTGAATAAACTATCCTACCTGTCTGTTCAGCCCAACTCTTCCCATGATTAACTTAATCTAATTTACCTTCTTAAGGATGCAGAATTATGATTACCTTCTCACAACTTTAATCCTGAAATAAAAGATTCAGGAAATAAACATCTAGACTTACTTTTGCATAAAGTTAAATCCTAATCTACCAGGCCATATGGAGATTCATTATAACTATATCAATCCAACTTAATCTAAGAATCAGAAATGCAGAAATTGAACTCAATAATTATAACTGTAAATGGTCTGAATTAGCAAAACTCAAGAAAGATAGCAATTGAAAGAAACTAGGGATGAGCTTGGCTGTTACAGCTATCACACAAGTGCATAAGGAAAATTAACCTACACAGTCGATTGTTAGACCACTCTGCTGCAACTTACAGGAAATGCAATTATTGATCAATTGAGGAAACACACAATGAATCATTACTGTTGTAGCTGTTATAAAAGAATGCAATTACTGTAACATCCACACCACACGATAGAAAAGATAAATACCTAATTAACTCGACAATCTCTGTAGGAAGGTGGGCCCAACCTTCAAACAGAGATGCCGAAGACTAACGTAAGTTAAAACACAGAAATTAGAAGAATCCTACTCCTTGTATTAGATGATGAAATGGAAGTACAGTCTCTGTCACAGCCAGCTTATACAATTCGATCAATTATTTTCCAGCCCTTGGCTCTAAATAATTCCCAATATTTATACATCAATCTTTATAACTTCTCCCCACTAATATCGGGCAGCCATGAAGCCTTATTACAATGCGTTTTTACACCTGTGAGCGAAACAGAAGCAAGGAATATAGGAAGTCTGTTGCATGAGCCGACAATGAAGTAACAAAACCCAATTAAGAATTCCTCTATCAGTTGCAGCTACCCTTGAATAATGATGCGCTGCTGAGGCCGAGTCTGTTGCAGCGTGCATAGAATGAGGATCTTTGACTGTGTTCCACTTGCAAAGATGGAGTCCGTGGGCACAACTGGCAATAGATGTTTGTCTCTTCTAGAAACCGCTTGACCTAATGCATCTGTATCCTTCACGTCTTGAACAATCTTCATAAAATCCAACTTATTAGCATAATTCAAGAGGTAAAGCCCTGTTTATTACAATCATAAGTATTAATAAGATAAAACAATATGTAATCATACCTATGATGAATCAGGGCTCCAATGAAGAAAAAACATCTGTTTGGTGCATAAAAATGGGATAAGATAAGGTAAAAAAAGTATACTCAGTGTGGTAAAAAAAAGTCATTTCTGGGCCCAACACTAATTCCTTTATTTTCCTTATTACCTTTCCAAATAAAGTTAAGGCACTTTTTTCTAAAGAATTCCTTTGTTTTTATGTTCCACAAAACTCCTAAAATGCTGACGTAGACTTATCTGAAATCCCCAAGGGCTCATGAACAGCTTGGTACCCATGGGAAGTCTAAAAAGTTAAAACCCCTAACTGATAGAAAATGTAAACAAATTAACCTCTAAATCGTTTCTAAACCTATCTACAAATTAACCTATCATTCTTATATCATTCTTATTTTATTATAAGACAATGTGTTATTAAAAAAACTATATACATAAATTTATATACCCTGTTTCGCCTGACATAACCATTTTGGGAGTGTCCCGTTTCCAAGCGTTTCCGTTTCCGTTTCCGTTTCCTAAACTTGTATACGTTTCCACGTTTCGTGCAAACATAGTTTTGTTTGGGAGAAAGCTATGAAACTCAGATTTTTATTATTAATCTTTTGCCAGATCTGGATAATAGTGAAGGACTAGATTTTTTATAGTTGTTCTCAGGCCAGCAAAACTTCTTTTCTTTTTAAGGAAGCTATGAAACTCCATGTACAATCGGTAAAATAACAACGTAAACATGGTCCTTTTATTTATTTATCACAGCCTTTTATCGGGTGGGGCATGCTCACTGGAACTCAAACCTGGGTCACAGTGGCGGTAAGTGCCCCCACTGCTACTGACCACTAGACCACAGCCCAAGGGACTTTAGATTTATCATACTTACGTAAATACACAAGTGAATGCAATATAAATGGCAAATCATTTATGGCTAAGAAATAATTCAGTTAGACGTTTGAATTCTGCCACACTTTAGAGTGTTATGTTTATACTCCTGGTGCCTATATCAACATATTTGTGAAGTTTGTAAATATGTTAACATAGTTTTTGTTTCCCTTTATCTCCTGTGTCTATCAAAAATGTTAACCATGGTGAAGACTTCGATGTTTGGGTCAGTTTTCACTTTTCCCAGCGGAACCAACGGACAAATCCAGACATGGCAAAGGTTTGGGCAGTGCCCAGGTGGTGTTGATGCCCTTCTAAAATATCATGTTTTTATCTGTGTTGGAATTTCTATCCAAGGGTATAAAGACCATTCAAAATCACTCAAGGAATTGAAAACCAACAGATGACTACCCAATCGAAAGTGTAGTCAAGAAATGATTTTATGGAGGACATGCATTTTGCTATTTTCAATTTTATATCTCAAGTCGTTGTCATATTTATCGGACATTGCTCCGCCAGGTGAAGCATATATTATTCATAAATTTGGGATAGATGATTTTCCTTGAACTCCACAACTTTGGAGGGAAGTACTATGATGCTATGTTTTCAGCTTCAGCCTTCTTGTCTGTTATCCTGATAACCTTTTAGTTTGACAGTAAAGTCTATTTAAAAAAATGAAATGTCTTTCTCTTCTAACTTTATTTATTTTGTTTATTTAAACTGCCTTTGGAATTTCTATAAATTTGATATTACAATTTATCATCTCTTCTTTAAAGTTTATTTTGCTATATTTAATATGTTCATCCCAGTCTAACATTATTGTTCCTGCTTTCGGCAATTGTTGGCTATGAGCACCCAGGTGCTCTGTAGAGAATGTCCCACTTTATGACTCTGATGAGGATGAACCACTGTCCAATTTCTTGAAACGGGCCAAGGTGTGCAAGAAACTAAAAATTGCAGCTGCAAATAGGCATTCTATTTCTCAACCTCCAGGTGCAATAGGAAGAATCAGCTGTGACTCCATTTCATTTACAGTCAAAGAAAAGAAAGAGAACAACTCTTCTGATGTCTCAGTAAGCAAAGAGAAGTTAACTTTGCTGGATTTGGCAGGAATTGCAATATCTTATGAGAAGCGCGAAATGATAAATGGGGCATTAGATCAGAATGAAGTGGCTATCGAAAAGGAAGGAGAAATTGAATCAGCACCAGATGTAATGAAAGTTGATACAGAAAACAGTGAACAATGTCCAATGAGTAAGGATGCAAGAGTATCTGAAAGTGAATCTGCCAATATAGCTTTGGATTACCGTTCAGATCCACAGATTGTTTCGCCAAGTAAGAAGTCATTATATTTTTCATGTCAGAAATCGAAACATTTAGTGAATAAAAGGGTCAATGCAGAGCTCATTATTCAGATTTTACCGTCAAAAGAAGCACGTGAAGAAGTTTTGGAAGCAGAGGTAGGAATTACCTAATATCCAATTTGAGCTTTTTTGAGATTTGTTTGAATACTATTTCTTGCTCCTTGGAGTTCATGTGTTTCTATTTTACAATGTCGACAGTGAATGCGCAACATCAATTGAATTGTTCTACAAGTGTCTGTCAGTGGCTTCTTATGTTTATTGTCTTGTGAGATTCATATAACATCCTGTCATCGAAATTAGAAAGTGTGAATTCTTTCTTTTTTGTTATCATGACGTTTAAATATTGTAGTCTGCTAAATAATCAATACTGTAGGAGGCGAAATTACTATCTGCCAATCTGGAAGTATCCTTTTTTACAAGTGATTTTCTGTAGAAAACTTAGTCATTTTTCTGCACGTAAAGAAGTTTTGGAAGCAGAGGTAGAAATTGCCTGACATCCAATTTGAGCTTTCTAGAGATTTGGTTGAACACAATTTCTTGCTCCTTGGAGTTCTTATGGTTCGCTTTTAAATATCAACAGTGAATGTGCAACATTTCTTGAATTGTTCTACAAGTGTCTGTCAGTGGCTTCTCAAGTTTATTGTCTTGTGAGATACCTAATCACTTAGTGAGCCAAGCTTATAACATGTGTCATCGAAATAAGGTGTCAATCCTTCCCTATTTTAGTATTTTGTTATATTAGTAACAATGATTCCTTTATTATCACGCTATCCAGGTGTTGTAGTCTGCTAAGTAATCAATACCGTAGGAGGCAAATTTACTATCTGGCAGATTTTTTTTTTCTCAAGTGTTTTTCTGTAGAAAACTTAGGCAAATCTAATAAAATTCCAGCATGCATCATTATGAAAGATATTTATAACATAAACCACAATGGAATCCAGCACAAGTCATTAGTTTGTCCTTAACTGGAGCATTACTCTTATAACATATTGTTGCACCTTCATATTAATTTTCTCCTGTTGTAGGTGGGATGTGGATTAGTAATCCTTTCTAAGATATTGTAGTTGCACCATAATTGCATCTCTGTTTGCACCATAGTTGTGAATCTACCTCCTAAATAATTGCCAAGTGGTTGGCATTATGAGAAGAATAAACACAATGTTGCAGATTTTCTCAGACTGATAAGTTACATGAACATGACAAATCAAATGTTCTGAAACTTTGCCATAGTTTACTTGAAAATGTAGGTGTACCCCCAAAATTTATAGTTCTCTGTATACTTTTGTAGAGTAACTGTTTATTTTATCACTCTTTATTTGGTTGTATTATATTGTTTAGATCTTTCATATTATTTCAGCAAGCAAGGAATTCAGCAACAGAGGAATTGGGTTCATTTTATGATAAAGTAAGGCCGGTGATTCAGGAGCATGGGAAGGATGGTCAGGATAGTGTTCCGATCAGCTTAGCAGAGGAGTGGATTAAAGCAACTTGTGGGCAACTAAAAGCTACTTTTGATGCTTACTACTCTATTATGAAACATACATCAAGCAATCTTCGAGGTGCACATAGTGCAGTTCTCAACTGTGTACAAAGACAATATGATTGAAAGCAGAGATGGTTGGCAGTGTGGTCATGACAATGTGCCAATTTTGTGCCATCAGTGTCCGAAGCAGCACGAGAAGGCTGCATATTCCTTGCATGATTGTATTGACAAGTTTTTTAAGAATTCTTTGTCCTCACTTTTCATGGGGACTCCTGTAACGATGCAATTTTTTCATGTAATGATGCTAAGCATCTCTATTCTTGTTAAATAATTTTAATGATAGTGAAGATCTGAGCTGAATTCAATGGTTCAGACTGGCATATTTGTTATAAATTTAACATTATATCTACCGAGGTCCATTATTTTTATTTCCATTGTACCATTTGCTAGTAAGATTTTGCTAGCCTATACGTCGTTTTATTCTCGGATCTGCAATGAGTATAGTGGCATTTTATGTCTAGCAGGAGGCATGATCTGTGCAACTTTATTTGTTCCAGTTAAGTGCAAACTCGGCTGTTCCAATATGTGCACAAACGTTTTTTTTCATTTGCGTTCATCTCTCCTGTGGAGAGAGCGCAACCATAATCCTTCTTTCAGTCTTTTAACCCATTACTTGTGAAGTTTGGGCATATTCTGTGTGCTAGGACTGGGAAGAATGTTTTTATCCACTCTTCGAAGTATGCATTTATTCATGCAAGATACCAGACGACAGAGTTGAGAAAGAAAGAAATTACATTCATGTCCAATGTCATGACCAAAGATGGATCAATGGGCCTAAATTGTATATCAAGTAATATGAGCAAATGAGGAGTGCTTGGGACTTCTTTCTAGAAAACAACAAAACTAAATGTGAATACATAGAAAGTTAGGGTGAATCCTCAATGTTGCAGTAACGAACATCCCTGCATAGGTAGACAGAGAGAAAGTGAGGTCACAATGAAGGGAGCAAGTCAGATGAGCAAACTAGGGCATCTGATTTCTAGAAGACAACAAAAACAAATGTGAAAACACATAAAAACAAAAGTGGAAGTGAATACATATAAAGTTAGGGTGAGACCTCAATCTTGCAGTAATGAGCACCCCTGCATAGGTAGAGAGAAAGTCAGGTCACAATTAACGGAGCAAGTCAGCTCTGCAAACTAGGGCATCTATTTGCTAGAAGACAACAAAGAGAAATGTGAAAATACATAAAAAGTGACAGTGAACCCTCAACCTTTCAGTTTTTGAGCCAGGTCAACTCTTCACCCTTCCTTACAAAAGGGAAGATTGGGCATTTGAGCAGTTTTTGCAACGAAACCTGGGGCTGTTTTCTAACATGGTTGTTTTGCATAGTAAGAAAGCCTCTGATGAGGTATTGATGTGATTGGAATATACTCCCAAGGCAGGGGAAGGGGCAAGAACTTTGCTGGCCTCAGTCCTGATATATGCTATATTAATTATTAGTTTATTTATTTTGTTTCTTGAGATGGTTCATAAGTTGTATGAATGATTAGTTTTATTTTTTTATTTTATTTCGTGTCATGGTTTATGACATTTTTGATGTATCATGTACTTCATTATTAAATTTTGGACATCCTAATGTGTCAATTTTGCATCATATTATGTAAGTTATCTGTAGTTTTTGATGGGTTGCGTTTTAAGGGTTTTTTTAAATGTTAAAATTACAAAATTTTTCGACCATGGCCTTAATTCTTTAAAACAAATCCCTTAAAATCAACCTCCAAATTGAAAATGATGCTTACAATATCATTTAAAAAAAATATTTGTAGAGGAGAATTCTTGGAATTTACCTCCCACAAATTTTTAAAAAATTACAAAGAAAAAATAATTAAAAATGAGAAATTATTGAAAAAAACAAATTATCAAAAAAGATTAAAATAAATAGAAAAACTCTTTCCCCATCCCTACCCCTCTCATGAAACCCTATAGTGGTGAGTTTTACATACTTCAATATGGCTTTCGAGCCAGTGCTTCTTGGAATCATTGCTCCTCTCCTCATCCCTCCTTTCTCCCCTCCCTTTCCCCCTACCCGCGTGCAACCTTGTACCGGTGGGTCTCGTGAGAGGGGGCGTGACCTCACCCTCTTGTGCCCACCTACATGCATAACTTTAACCCGGGTTGGGGGTGATTCCAAGAATAATATGTTTTTATTTTTTTAAGTGTTTTATGAATATTATTTTGCTTTGCTTTTTAATTTTTAATTTTATGTTGTTTTTTTAAAGTTGTGTTTTTAATGTTCCCCAATAATTTGTTTTTTTTTTCTTTCTAAATTGATCATTTCATTTATTTAGTTAAAATTTGAACAAGTGCTAAAATGCAAACTCCAAAAAAGAGGGTGCTCTTCTGATTTGGGGACAATTTTAAGGCTTTTGTCCAAAATACTATCCCTTGTTAAGGCCACAACTTCAAACAAGTTATTTTGACATTAAAAAGAGAGGATGATATTGGAAGCACCAATTTTCAATTCAGGGATTGTTTTAAAGGTTTTTATTTTGAGGATTTAAGGGGATAGTGGAAAACAAAAATGTAATTTTAACCTCAGAGAAAAATGAAGTGCTACTAGTAGCACCACTTTTCGAGTTAAGGGTAAAAACAATTATTGAATGTGACTTCTAAAAAGATGAGAACTTTGGAGGGTTTCTCCACAAATAAGGGTTAGGAGTTCTAATTGTTTCTTGAAAGACCACATCGTTTTGTTGATTAATTGGTTGTTCTAGTCGAGTTGACTATCCAATTGATTTCCCTATCGACCATCCAATCGACCGATCAATCAAGGAAGTTTGTTAGATCTAGATACTATAAAAGAATGGCTTAATGTGCTATATTGACATGTACACATTCATACTTATGGGATACGAGATAATGCATTGTGATGTTCTGGTCATAATGCATTATGCTCAAGTGCTATAAACAATGTTTGTTGACACCACCATTGTCCTTGGAATATCAATTATCCCTTTTGCTATTCTTTTGTAATCTATTCAATTGTTATAAGGGTGTTCTCCTAATATGGTATTAGAGTCAAGTTAGTAACTATGTTAAGAGAGGGTTCTAATCTTAAAGTATTTTTTAATAACCAATAAAGAACATTAACTCTAATTTAGTTGCTTCATCACATTTTTTATTATTGTAAATTAATGTCTTTAATAAAATATGCTTAATGAGAGTATTATTAGCATGTTGTGATGATGCACTTTGTTACTTCATGAATTGGGCCCATGACTTAATCACGAGGTTACTATGAAGACAAAGTCTCAGTAAACCCTAAATAGCTCAAATGGTTGTGAGCCCTAATCATGGTGTAAGCAATCTTCTGTACTTATAAAAGATGGTCCTATTTTGATTTGAGTTTTCATTACAATTGGAAGCATTATCACTGTATACCATGTGCCAACTTCATCATTGTTGATAATGCATATATATTTGTAAACCATGAGTTGGAAGATGATTTTCATAATAATTATTGCTTCTATCTTGATGTTGTGATTTCTTTTCCTTGTTCTTTACTTAGATAACATGCACATAAGACTAATTAGGAAATTACACTTGAAAATTTTTGCATTTTTCTTGGATTTGGAATTGACAATTGAGTTATCTTGATTGAGAACACTAGAGATTGATCATGGATGTTTCTTGTTTGGTAGATGAGAGAAGGCTTTGGTTTGAGAAAAAGTGCCCAAGGACTAAACATGCAATTAACTCAAGCAAGATTGAGTGACTTTGTTGTGATTGAGACACTAGACATGTTAGTAGAGGTCATTACGAAGAGGTAATTAGGAAGTCATAGTGAATTATTATTAGTTAGGAAATGGTTGTCTTCCACAATCATTGTGTATGTGATATTCCATGTGTATAAAAGAAGAGCTATATTGATATGATTTTTCCTTACAAGTGGAAGCATTCTCATCGTATATTGCATGCCAACTCCATAATTGTTGATAATGTGTATACATTTATGTAAACCACAAGTTGAAATAATAATTTCCTAACAATTCTTTCTTTTTGTGAAAGATGTGATTTCTTTTACCTCTCTCATTTATTTAAATCGTATGCATGTGATACTCATTAGGTAGTGTGCACTCTCAACATTTTGCATTGTTGTAAGATTTGGAATTTGACAATTGAGTTCTCATGTGACAACACTTGGAGATCAGTCAGGGGGATACTATTGTATCAATTAGAACAATTAAGTTGAGAAAATGTGAGGGGATCAACCATGTGATTTAAAGCAATATTAGGTGCAAATTGGCATTGTCACGATTAAAATAAACTATATGTGTTTTTACCAAAAGGAAGGATTCAAGTGTAGGGTGATGATCATTTCATCGTTTTATGTAATTTGCTATTTGTCATTCTTGATATGTTGATTGTGTGATTTCATATGTCAAAATATCAACAAGAGATGTCAATGTCTCGTGTTACTATGCTATATATAGATTGTCCCATGTTATAAGTAGTCACAATGAGAACCCTTAGCGCAACAAAGTTATAGAGGGCATTGATTTTGACTAATGAACAAATGGAGAGTTTGGTGATGGACAATTTTTCAAATTGGACAAAGTCATACAAAAAGAGTAGGGAAATCCATCAATTTGTAGTTGAATGGTAATAAGGGAGCACTTTTTAATCTAATGGAATGCACATCACAAGAAACCCTTCAGAAACTTTCCTTGATTTCGACGGTGGTACATGAGGTAAAGTCATTTGATTGAAGTTTTGGCAACCTAACTTGAAGGGGGCACAAATGAGGCCCACGATATTCACAGAGGCAACCAACTCGAGGAGTTGACCCCGTGATTTGTTGCTTGCAATCCACAACACTCAACTACTTGGCCTAACCCATAGGGATATAAGTAGGGGTTACTTACTATGAGGAGTCTTAGGTTCAAATCTTATGGACACCTTGTCTATGTAAATAGATATTACCTTAGCAAGGGGAAAGAAGAGGGTGGAAATGAGGTGATCTAACTGCTCTAATGGATGTGAAAGAAGAGAGGCATCTCCAATTGGCCAAGTCTATTGTAGGTGGTGATAAGTGTGTATACTCAACCCAAAAGTGGTAGCGATGGGGTTAGTGAAGAAGGAGAGAACAAGTGAATGGAGGGAATCAAGGAGGTGTTGATTGTGTTTTTGGTAATTGGTTTCATGTCGAGGTCCCACCCTTCTAGTGAGCAAAAAAAGTTAACAAACCCAAGGAGAAATAAGGTAATCTCCCCATTCATTTTATGGGTTGTGCTCATTGAAAACCATAGCTTAAATCTAGATTAGGGTTCTATGTTTTGTACTCGTTTTAAGCATTGTGTGAATTGATAATACATGAGAAAAATAAAATGATGTGCAAGGGATCTTAAATTGTTGTGTTTTAAATTCAGAATGATAAACATTGAAAACCAAGGCAATACTAAGGCAATACTGTTAGGAACTAAATAAATCTAAAAAGTAAACATAAGAGGATATCCAAAATGTTTCTCAAAAGATTTTGAGAGTGGTGGCTCACTTCAATATGAGTGTAAATCTAAATCGACCTCTTAGTGGTGGAAGGTGAGAGGGGTCACTCATGTTCATTCCACATCCCTAAATCATCCACGCTATAAACATATTAACATTTGTATGAGGTGAATTAACATAATGCATACAAGACATGGAGAAACATAAGGACAAAAAAAATTAGAACCTAAAAGTTTGGAAATTTCAAAGAAGTTTGAACTCCATTAATATTATTGGATTAATTCTTCAATAAATCTAGCCACGTTGGGACAATTGGGTTTGTGAACGTGGGAAACTATTATATCCCCTACTAGGTTTTTATTCATGAAAAGAGTGGTTAGTGCGCTCTCATAAGGAAGCCATTGATAAGAGTTTGAGCTATTGAAAAGAGGTCAAGGCACCACTACAGTTAAGTCTTAGTCACATGCCAATAATATGTAAATGGTTTCCAACCTCTTGATAGGTGGTGGATGTTCATATACTTCATGGAA
>LPNX010808968.1:35349-93536 GCA_001517045.1 Pseudotsuga menziesii
CACGATCTAGAAGGTATGCTGCTGCTTCTACTGGTTTTACTGATGCTTATGGTTGTGGATATGCAACCCTTGCTTCTTTTACTGGATCAAGGGAAACTAGTGCTTATTCCACTGGATTTGGATCTGCCGCTGGGTATACTGGATCAACTGGTTGTTAAGCTATTGGAGTCTGTCTCAACCTGGTCTGAACATGTTATGCCAAGATTAATGAAATGTAAGCTATGGTATAAGACAAGAAAAATATATAAAATCGTAGCATCATATACAGATAGAGATGCCAAATATCCTTCTGCAATAGGTGTTATGAGGTCTTCGTGACACATGTTTCGCGGTCTGTATAATTGCATCGCGATAATATAGTAAATAATAAATTTGATTTTATGCTGTGTTATTACATAATATATAAAGAATGACCAGCAGCCACTTATTTCATCTCCCTTCAGTCTCGCCTGCTTGCGCACCCTTGTATAAAACCGAAGTCTACATATAACAATTCTATAATTACAAGTCTATTGCTTTTTGTTACCCCTCATATTTTAGGAAGGTTACACTAGTGATTTTCAACATAATAAACAGGGTTTGCAACATGACACCAATGGAGCTTAATGGATTGGGGGTATACACCTTCATGGGGTTTCTCTCTTTGCTTACACCCATATACTTGGATATGTTGTTATCGTTTTATTGAGTTGGTGTTTACACTAGAGGATACTCCTCTATGGTGATTGCCATGTTTTATGGCTCATAAAGTGTTACTCTCTTCATATTGCATCATGCCTTTTTCTTGATGGATCATATTCTTAATGGATATTTGATGATGCTTACATCTTTCATCACATGATCTATCTTTTCATCATGGGATTGTGCTTGCACATTTGTATGGTGATTTAGCCCTTGTTTTGGTGTTATATGATGAAACATGGCTCTTGTGGGGTAGTGCTTTAGTGATTTTTGATGGATTGGTAGGGACATGACATAATTTTAGTGGATAGAAGTATATTGGAGTAGAGAAACCATCATGTATGTTATTTTATATGATGACTTAACCTTCTTAATGGCTATATTTTCACATGAGTTGACATGGTTTGGGCCTAGTGGATGAACTCCCTTCACTTTTGGGGTTTATTTCACACGTGGGTTACACCTTGGCATGGTGGCATCACACTCTTGAAGAGTGCTCTGCTTATGCATCCCCTTTCACATGGTTTTGGTCCTTGAAGTGGTTTTACTTGGCATATTCTAGATTGTATTTCTAGATTGGAGGTATTTAGCACATGAGTTACTTTATGATGATGCGAAATCCTATTACTACCTTGTTGGCACATATGTTGAGGCACTTGACAATTTATTATTATTTTATTTCTTGATGATGGGATTATCCCCACCTTAATGGAGTTACTTGAGCTTCATTATGACTAGCCATGTGAACGATTATTATACTTTTATCGACTCATCCCTTGCACACTTCTAGAAAGTTGTTACACATTCTACCATGGAGGTTGTTGAGGAGGCATGCAAACTTTGGCGGACCACTCCTTGGCATTTATAAATCATTACCTTAAATTTTAGTTGAGCACATTGCATGAGGGTTATATTATGGATTGGTCCCTTATTTTATGGATCCCACACATATTATGCTGAGTAGATTTTGCTTGGTCCATTCCCAAAAGAAGGAATACGTCTAGCCTCATGGATATTTTATTGAACACTTGTCCACACATGTGATGGGACATATTAATTATGGACCACATCAGGAAAAATTCTAGGGGTGAAATATATCCCATGGGATAATTTTGACCTTTTTTTCCAAAAAAAGATTTATCAATTTCAATTTTTTATATATATACTGATTTTCCCAAATCCATGGGATGACATTTTTTAACTCTAAAAATCATCAAAATTGTCCATAAACTATATAAAATCCTTAGAAATTTAAATCTTTTACAAAAATATCGCCCAACTTTTTTTGGTTGGAAATTTAAGAGTTGGTAAGATTCGCCAAGGTTTCTACACTTTAAGGAAATTAAGGATGCTTAAAATTTTTCCTGGACCACATGTATCACTTGGAGGAGATATAGGAGGTTTCAAAACCTAGATCTAGGAGGCCCCATATGCTATTTTGAGAAGGTTTTAGTTAGTCCACCTTATCGAGGAGCCACATGTGCTACTTGGAGGTGGTTGTTTCAGATTTATTGAGGATCATTAGTGGAGTGACTTCTCTTGGAGAGGATTGGGGATGTACATTGAATCTTGTTGACATGGTCAACCACTTTTAAGGAGTTACATGCCATAACCACTCTCATTATTTATAATTTGTTTGAATTTACACACGGGTTGGTTATGAGAGAGTGCATTATTGTATTGTTTTCCTTGGACAAAAGCATGGATTTAGAAGAATCCATGACTATTTTATTATTTTTCTTGGAGTGATTAGTGGATCTAGGAAGAGTATCTCCTCTTGGGTCCTGGTTATATATCCTTGAAGACATAATGAGAAGTGAAAGGGTTCTGTCTTATTGTATGTGAAGCTAATATCTTTTTGTTTCTAATTGTTGTTTATGTATGTTGCGAAATACTTGCAAAGACTATGCTTGAGAGGCCAAGAATAAGGGGCATTTTATTATGTTGGAAATGTATAGCGTGTAGATGTTTCCTATTATATTTTCGGGATAATATGAAAGTATTTACATCAAGTTTAGGGTTTATTAATGAGTTATTCAGTATGTGGTGTATGTTCAACCCCCTGGATTGTTTATGATGGATATATACACTTGAGATAACTTTATTTCTGGATGATTTACATTAGTTGATTGCTATCTTAATGTTTTTCCCTTGGGTTTTGGAGACCTCTTGCTTGAATGGTTGAGGCACTTCATGATCGCCACATGGATTTGGTGGTAGAATTCCCTATAGGGTATGTGGATTATTGTTCACCATGGAGGAGGGATTCATGCCGTAAATATCATGGTAGCTTGGGTTCTTATTTGGAGGATTGGATATGTATCAAGGATGCTTGGGGCTTCAAAAATGTTCTTGAAAGAGGTAATTGTCCTAGTGGAGTAATTTTCTTTGGAGGATATATTGAGTCCATGGATGCTCAAGATGGAGTGGTGTGGACTTGCATTGTGTAGCTAGATCACCTAGGATTCCTTATTGTGCATGAAATCATCATTGGAGCATGAAAATTGTACCTGAGAGTGGACATATCACTTGTATGGCCTACAAGGGATCATTTAGTTTGATTTTAAGGGATTGTGCCCACATAGTATTGTGGCCTCACTTACCTCTCATATAAATAAAGGAAGGAGAGAGTTTTTCATAAACATCATCATTTGTATCGTTGTCTTTGTATGTGTCTTCTTGGAGAGAATCACTTGGGTTCATGATTTCATGAGGAACCCTAAGAGAAGCTATAGAAAGGAAAGAAGATGTCTTGGTTTGGAGCTTTCTCCTGTGACCAAGGTTTTCCCTTATAGAGAAAGCATTAGAGACATTAATATGAATTGAGTGTTCATTCTTTCTCACTCGTGTGTAGAGATGTGACCTAAAAGAGGAGTGTGCTTCTCCTCTCTCTCTCTAGATCTTCACCCATACTCATATCTCTCCATCTCTCTCTCTTGGGTGTTATGGTTTATTAGTATGGAGTTTCTTGGAGCATATTGGAGTTATAGGGTTAGGGTTTTCGGCCTTGGATATTGGAGACTTTAATTTTGGAAGAAAGGACTCATGAAGAAAAAGAGAATAGGAGGATGTCTTACCCTAGAGACAATGTTGTAGAGATTCTTTGACTTGTTCTTCTTGTTGGAGTTAGGGTCTGATGAATTACCCTAGCTGAGGAATTTTGTATGGTTGGATTTTATAGCCTTGAGAGAAGGATATGGTGTTTAATTCATCATTGAGCTTATATATGAAGTTTCCATCCATACATATCTTGTGTCAAATTTATATTTTATTTTAACTACATGTGTTCCATGGAAAACTTTAGGGAAAAATTTATCCCATGGGCTAATTTTTGAACTTCAAAAAAAAAAAATCGCCAATTTTCATTTTTTTTTTCAAAATTGATTTTTCCAATCCATGGGATAAAAGAATTTTACCCTAAAAATTGCTAAAAATTATCCAAAAACTAAATAAAATCCGTGGAAAATTCAATCATTTTAGAAAATTATCGCCCAACAATTTATGGTTGGAAATTTAAGAATTAGTAAGATTCGCCAAGATTTCTACACTTTAATATTCATTATTATGGATCCTTAATACATACCCTGATGTGTTCTTCATATTTTGATATTTACATATATTTATGATCTAGATAATTGGACATAAGTAAAAGAGCATTGTTAAGTGATTTGACCTCTTAAGAGGAAAACAAAAGGGATGATTTTATTGTTGTAATATTGATATTATTTATGTTGTAAAAGTACATTTTCAGATATGAATATTGACTAATAATCTTCCCTGGAAAGGATGAAAACTTATCTCATTTGTTGGTGTCTTTTCTCCTTAATTCCTTGCAAGTTTAGGGTTGTTTGAAAGTGAATTATTGTAATTATTCCATTGTTGTTTTGTACTTTAATTTACAATGGTCGTAGGGCAGAAAATTCTAAGGTTAAGATATGAGGAAACATTTAGAAGGAAGGTGAAATTTTATAATTGCATTGAAATGCCAATCTAGTGAAATTTCAAACATTTTCCTCTTATTATTTTGGTGTTTTACTTTTGAGCATATTAGCAATTGCATCAATCAAATATTTGCTACTTAAAAAAATGTTTCACCATATGACACACCCTCATAACACTGTTAGAGAGGCACCTTTTTGGTCCTCCAAGAACATTTTTGGCATTATTTAACAAGTTAAGGTTGATTGTGGCATGCACAACGACTCTATTTTCTTAACCATATATTAGATATCTTTCTTAGTTTGACCTCTTGACTCCATTTTTTCAATATTGGATAAGTACTAGCATCGGTCCTCCATGACTTATTTTTACTATAATATAACATATGTTTTGTTAAATATAACTCTTCATATTCACCTTGAGCCTTCTTGACATAGCTTTAGTAATACTAACTCGAGGAATCCCCCCCTTGTGTTGGAGGAGATATGACCTAAAGCGAGTGGAAAATTTGTTGTGGTGAAAGTGGTAAACCTTCATGAGTTCTATTGGAATGCACTTTGTGTTTTAGAACTTGATGACTTTATTGTGTTATACCATTATTTTCCACCCTTGGGTTATATAGGAGGCTCATTATGCTTGTTGTGCCCTGACACTACCTTTTGATCCCTTCTTTATGAGTATCATGGTCATTTTCATCCCTATCACCCTATATGTACTATGCAGAGTTGGATAAACCCTTGTTATCGCTCCTTGCATCACTAGAGAGAGAGAGGGAGAGAGATCATATCCCTCCTTGCACCATTGAAGAGAGCGATAGCCTTAGAAACTTCGATTTTGGAGTAGTTTCTAGGAGATACCCGTGATGATTTAGATCCACATGTCATGAGCTTAGAAACTCACAAATCTAACTGGAATGTGACAAGCCCTAGGTGTCTAAATTCATCCTATTTTCCTCTTCCATACACTTATATAATGAAGGCGATTTAAGGGAGAAAGGGAAGAGAGATTGTAGAGAGTATTGTTATGTTGGTGGATTCCATATTGGATCCTTATTGCTCCCATTGAGATATTGTGAGGTTACACAAGGATTGGAACTAGGACCTCAGAGCACACTTTCATCATGACTCAAGGTATGTGCATGACGCATATTTATCATTGATTTATATTTAGACATATGCATTCCATCCCTCCATTTCATGTCTAAATTATTATTTGCAGTCCTGCTTGTAATTACATATGTCATGCATGGAGGATTTGGTATATCCTTTAGCATATCAAATTAGATCTAGTTTGTATCTTATTTATCTTGATATAATTTATCTCTTTCTAGTATTATACTTGATTGAAATAGATTAAGGTATTTCTTGCTTCATTGTGTGTAGGCGACATGTGCATAGGAGTTGGAAAAAAACACATCATATCTACACTAGCAGGGATCTACATCAATGTACATCACTAAGGCCAAGGTGTGTTATATTCATATCCTATCTTTCCATGTTCCATGTGTTGCTGCTGCAACCGCTCCCCCAAAATTTTATAATTTTAGGGCCCCTCCTTAGAATTTTGGTTTTAAGCCTTCCTTAGACTTGTACTATTGCTTGATTTTTTTCATTCCATGACTTAGTTGTTTCTTTGATCAAGTCAATTTTTTTTACACTACGTTAGAAAACTCATTTTTTCTTTCGACGCGTCAAAAGAACTCAGTGAGTCGAGCCGACACGTAGGAAGAACTTAGATTTTCCATCCAATGTTCTTTAGCCGACGACATTTTGTTTGATAGGTTTTATCGAAAACATTTGGCAAGTTTTTGTTGATAGGGTTGGAGAAACTCAGACTTTCGAGCCGACACTATTGACGAATATTACCCTTTTTTGTCGACGCTCTTTGTCGAAATATTTCTTGAGTGCATCGAAAGATCTCGTCAGGTTTCTGCCAACAGTGTCGACGAAACTCAGGGTTTGTAGTCAACGTGTTCGACAGAACTTAAAATTTGCAGTCGATAGCTTTTCATCGGAACTCTTTTGTGAGTTTTGCCGACGGTGTTTTTTCGGAAACGTTTGTTGAGTTCCTTCCGACGGAAACTACTACACTACCATGGGAAACTCAAATTTTGATGCTAATGTATCAATAAATTTAGGGAACGTTTCCAACAGATTTTAAAGTTGAGTTCCGAAACGATGTTTTCATCCTCGTGACATTTATTACCCCACCCATCGCATTTTCCATTTCAACATTTATATGTATATAAACACGGTAGGTTTTACAGTCTATTACCACTTTCCCATTCTCGACGCGTCGAATCGACATTAGCCACTTTGAGCCTTTAGATTGCTTCACCAAGCGTCGTACCCGCACCAACATTTTCCAGGTAGGCCCTAAGACTTATATTTGTCCCGTATTGTTTTAAAAGCTTGAAAGAACTGCATTTTATTGGAGGTTTAGGTTACCGTGATTGAGGTTTTTCCGTCTGCGGCATTGTTTTAAAATCCAACCTCAACCCATAGGGTCTTTCATGTTAATTGGTCAACCACCGGTGTCTTCCCTAGCTTGGTTCTAGGAAAACCCTCGATCTCGCTGAATATTTTACAACCTTCTAGCTAGTTTGCCATGAGTTTTGTCTCTACCTTCACTGCGCTGTTTGATTTTGTTATTCAAGTTGTAGATATGTGAATGTCAAACCTCTGGGTTTTTATGATGAAGTTACAACAGGTCGGATGTTTCAACTACTGTGCCTTGTTTGGTTTTATTTTGTGTGAGATGATGGGGAAACCTTGGGCAGATTTGCACTTTGAGTATCATTGTATTTTAAATCTTAGGATTAGGGTTTCGTTGCGATTGGTGTTTCTCTATTTAAGGCCGGGTCTGTCAAGTAAGGGTTTTTTTTGCGAGCTTTAGGTTCAGACTAGGGTTTCTAGGCTCCCCAAAATTCCCTTAGTTTCAAGTCACGGAACCTTTGATGCGTTTTTATTTCACCATTGGGGAAGATATGTATTGATGCTTTATAATAAGGGATAAAATAAGATTGGTAAGCTTTGACATAATGTTGTCAAAGAAACTAATCAGCTTCCAGAGCATTGAGTTGATTCAATAGCACAAAATGAATGTATGTTAATGGATATCTCACTCCCAAAATAACACTTACACCTGTGCTGATGAGTTTCATTTAAAAGTTTTTCCAAACATATGCCCTTGTTGAAAGTGAAAAATGACTGGACAATATTTGGGAGAGATTTATATGCCTCACAAAAGTTACTTTTGAATGGACAATGATGAACTGGTAAATATATCTTTGTTCTCTTCTATCATAAGAAACACTGACTGCAATCTTATTCTTTGAAAGAAACCATGATTTGTTTTTTAACATTAATATCTTAGCTTCTCATTTCAGTACTTCTTGTTGATATAAATGCATGTTGTTTCAATCACATTGTCACTAAGACATATCTTGTTGTGACCATGCTACAGTTTTAGTCCTCACCTCACAACATGCCGAAGAAGAGCGGAAAGAAGAAGGCCAAGGTCACTGAAGATGATTATGATGTGGAAGTTCTGCCCAGAATGGAAATCATTTATGAAGACACCAAGGATGTCACAGGGGCTGATTGGGAATTTAAGTGGGGCCAAATATATCATATGATAAAAGACCAGAATGTACTTGATGCATGCCTGGAAGATATACCTTTATATGACAACATAAGAAAATCAGATATCACGAAGGCAACCACATGCCTAGAGCTCTTCTCATGTTCCGAAGTAATCAGATGGATCCTACCCCGAACAGACCCAACCACCATGATTATTTCCAACATAGAAGGGAAAGCCTTTGCTTCCTTCACTCCGACATATATAACCAAGGCTTGCAAATTACCCACTCCACAGACTCTGATGACAGATGACTGGGTGAAAACTTTGAATTTAGACATCTTTGAATGTGCTAAGCAAATGATGGTAGCAGGAAAGAAACTAAGCCAGAAATCCACTGGCGAGTACGAGACTGGAGCTTTACGCACCCCCTACAAGGTCATGGCCCTAATGCTAAATAGAATATTTGGCCAGGAAAATGGGAAATTATACAAGTTAAGTTGGATCCCATTGATATACCATGTGGCCATGTAAGGCATCATTTTTAACTGGGAGGATATTGTAGCAAGCAGCTTGTCATCATGTATAGTTGCTGCATAGGGAGGCCTGACTAAGAGAAAGTTAGAATTTCACATGGGCTCTCACTTAATCGATTTCATTTTATTCCTACACCAATTTCCGAAGCTCAATTGTGCTTAGGATTGCACCAAGAACCGCTTCTATGCTGCCTATCAAATTCTTTGGGCACACAAATACTCAAGCTTCTACAAGCTCATATGCGAAGAATTTTTAATGCCTCTGCACGAGCTGATTTTTCTCAAAGAGTGCAAATGTATATCTGAAGGTGCCATAGAAATCATATGTGAATATGGAGACTATTATTTCTCTAAGGAGGGAACTTACCTAAGGATGTACGGAGGATCCAGAGCCTTGTCACTGATGCCTAGGTATGCCACAGACTACATAGTCCACAAAGAAGTAGTTTGATAGCTATTCATAGATGGAGTAGGAAATTTCCTATTCGATATGAAGAAGACATTTTTCCCACCAGTTCCTTTATATATAGGTAGTTATAAATTCAAGAGGGTAAAGAATGCATCGGAATTTGTGAAAGATCTAGAAACTTTTCACTTTGGGGAAAATAGTTTCCACAGAAATGACTCTTTTGACAAGGTTGCAAGACATTGTGAGTTGGTACGAGTTCATTTTTAATACTCTCATCATTTTGACAAAGATGAGGTGACATACATAAATTCCTGCAACATGAATTCTCTAAGTAAGCGGTTCAAAAAGAAGATCAACACCAATGGAGGTAAAGGCAACAACAACACAACAAAACAATAGAAGCAACATGAGGAAGGTGCAAGGAAATGAGAAAAAGATGCCCAAAAGCTTTCGGAAGAAGATGAGAAGCAACTAGACAAAGAGGCTGAAAGGAAAAAATAAGAAGAAGAAAGACTACAAAAAGAAGAGGATGAAAGATCACAAAAATAATCAAAAGAAAGAGGGCAAAGAGAAGCTGAGCAAGAAACTCAAGAATTGAGAAAGGAGAAAGAAAATAAGGACAACGAGAGTTTGGATCAGGACACTACCCAAGATAATCGAACAGACCCTCTTGTCTCATCTAGTGGCATGATCACAAGAGGCCAGATCCCTCTTGCAGAACTAGGTCTAGTTCCTTTTACTCCATCCAAGCACCACATAGTGGCATGCTTGAACACTATATTCTTCGACAGGAACAAGAAAAACATTGTTAGAAGATCAAAAACAAGATTAAAGATTGGCACTCAACCTGATGTGGTCACAGTGACAAAGAAGACTGTCATGCAAGGCACAAATTAGGATCCTCAATTCCTAGCATCTGTAAGCATAGAATCCACGCAAGACAATGCGTATAATGTTGACAAGTTGGTAGGATATCCTGAACATTATAAGGAAATAATGCTTAATATGAAGGACACTCTAGTTAAGGAAAGTGGAGAAGGATGGGATTTAAAGAGAAAGCATGAGGCTACAATATCTGAGAAGGAGAGTCTCCAAAAGGAGTATCAAGACTTAGAAATAGAGAAGGATGCATTGGAGCTTTCAGTTACAATCATAGAAGGAGAGAAAAAAGATATTGAAGACAAGATTTTTGAATTAGAAGCACATAAATCTGCAACAAACAGTCAAACAGAGGAGCTAAGAACCTCGGTAGAAGAGCTGGAGGTACGATACAGATCACTGGAGACTCAACTTAAGACAACCAATGAAAGGAAACCTGATATCACTCCCTTCCGTGATCAAGCCTTCCTAATCTGGAGGAAGATTCATCAAGTACAATTAAAACTAGCAGAAGAAATATATAAGATCAAGTGGGTAGAGGCACGGCTGAATGAGATTTCAGCAGTGTCACTTGATTTTAGAACAAGACTATTAAAAGTTGCAGAAATGGTTCAAGTCAAGCTGACTTGGGTAGAATCCAATTCAGCATTTCCCGCACACTTGTCTCAAAATACAATAGAAGGTTTGAATATATAATTAGCACTCTTAGATTTTCTACAATAAATCTTCTTTGAGATTGACCACTACAGTCGAAAAGACTCTGGAAAGATGCACATAGTTCTACAAGAAAATGCGTTTGGGTCATAATAAATGCCAGACATCTCTGATAGCAAAGATCAAGGAATTTCCAGACAAAGATCAACATCTGAAGTATATCCAGGACAGATTGCATGAAGATGAACACAACGTTCATAAAATTTAAGGCATTAGTGAAGAAGTGGTCAAAACCTAGATTGCACAAGCCTCTGCTAGTAATTATCTCTTGGAAGACCTGTACAGAGTGACCCCACCAAAAATGGCAGAAGTGGAGTCACAACTAGCGGTGCATGAGGTAACTGTAAGATTGTTGGAGTCAGTGGATTACCGAACTATTGTAGAAGAGGAAAATGCGTGGGGAGATTACATCTCAAGACCAGCTGGACGCACTTGAATTTTTGTCTTTTCTATATTTTGTCACTTTATGTAATTTATTATTTTATTTTCCTAGTGCAAGGCACTAGAGGACAAATTTTGAAGTCGAAAAGTCAGGGTAGTCAAAGAGTCATTTGTAATAGTATTATAAATAGGAGTAGAAGTTATAATAGAAAGGAATTTTCACTAGCGCAAGCATGCTGAGTTATTTGTAAGAAGGACTACTTTTTCTACAAATAAAGAAGAAGAAATTTTGCTGGGAGAAGACTGCACAAGATTTTACATAGATTGTGTCACAATGCAAATGTGGAATTACTTCTTTTTTAGCTTCTATGCAACTGTGAAATTGTTTTGACCTTATGAATTATTCCTTTAATGATGAATGCTTTTGCTGTTTATTTGAAATCTTTTGTATGTGTTGAGTAATGAATGCTTTACTATAGCAAAGCTATCTTTGTTAATATTTTTGTTGTAATTATGTGTACATTACTCTCTTTCTTTTAAATCTGCTCCCCTGGGGACAAGATATATTAGTTTAGGATAGACTAGAATACATTAGATTTGATTGATTCAGAAGTGGTTGAGGAACAAGATTCATGTAAGACAAGAGGTAAGAACCTACGCATCTCTTCAGATGTTCTTGTTTATCAGTCAATTACACTTACCTTATGCACTTGCATTTCATCCTTAAAACCAAAAAACCATATAAATGGTGGACTGGGCCGCAACTGGTAAAAGACTTAAAAAGCTCATATTCCACAGTAGCCAAGCCGCTAACCGGATGGGTTCCCCACACCAAAAGGTAAATGATCTAGCTGGGATCGCTTACTGGGGAGAATCCCTACTATCGGTACCTGAAAATTTTCCATTCATCAACAGTTTTGGCGCTAGGAGGGCACATTAGAGGAAATTTGGGTCTAAAATGGGCCTTATAAGAAAACATGCCAACAATAAATTTTGTGAGTTGGAATTCAAGAACCAATAGAATTTCAATAAAATGAGTCAACCATAATGGTTGAATTGACATATTTGTCATAAAAGAAAACTACTTTTTTTGTTCGTATTTTTGACATATCTCCCTGTGTTTTTACTCAAGTTTCAGGCAAGAGAGCTTGTTAGATGCGGAATTTAATTCCACATTCAACGAGTACCCACACTGCATACTTTTTACGGACCTCTCTACCCCAAAAATAAGAAATACTTGAACAAATGTGATGATGATGTCATCATCACGTTTTTTCAGGAATTTCTTGTTTTTGGGGTAGCGGGGTGCGTCAAAAGTATGTAATGTGGGTACTCGTTGGATGCGGAATCCAATGAGCTCTCCCACTTGGAATTCAAGTAAAGATACAGGGAGATATGTCGAAAATACGAACAAAAAAAGTAGTTTTTTCATTCTTCCTCCAAAATTAATAACTATTATTTTATTAATTTAAATATTATTTTATCATTTTCCTTAGAAGGCCCATTTTAGACCTCAAATTTCCTCTAATGGCCAGTGCATGGCGGACAAAGGAAATCCGTTTACAAGAAACTATTCTAGTGGAGATACCTTTGAAACTAAGTTTCTTGAAGATTTCATTCATGAAGAACAAAAGAAAGTAGGTTCTGAAGAAGAGGATTCAAAACGTCTGTACACTGTTCCATTTGAAGAAGTTAATCACTTGCGAAGACATACAAGATCTTACGTGAAGAAGCTTGGAGGATTGAAAACAATTACTACATTACCAAGAAGGCAGGCTTCCAAGAAAGTAATTTCTTACACTCAAGATTCTATCATTGTGGAAAATTTGGAAGAGTTGGTGGATTTATCTATCCAAGAGATCATCCAATCCCTTAATCATCTTGGAACTGAGTCTCCTAAAGTTCAGTCTCCACTATCTTCACCACCAGAGTCTCCATCACAGGCTCCTTGTCGAATTATGGTTAGAAATGTTAAGCAACCTGCACGAAGAGAAAGGACGCCACTCAACTTGGCTATGCCATTGCATGATTTTCCTGAACACCCAGAGAGAACACTACCAAAGTTTGACCCAGGAAAAGGAATTTCTGCAGAAGATCATTTGAAAAGTTTATGTTTTGCTCTAGAACTTTTAAGTGTGGAACATGAAGATGTTGTGTGCAGACTGTTTCTGCATAGTTTTGAGCCTAAAGTGGCTTCTTAATTTTTTACTTTGCAACCCAATTCATTACCAAACTGGGACACCTTTGAAAGGGAATTTAAAAGCAAATTTGGTAGTAAAAAAACTCTCGCTACCCTTATGAAAGAATTGTTGTCCCTAAGAATGGACAAGAAAGAAAAGTTTCAATATTTCAACCAAAGATTTACTAATCATCTGAGAAGTTTTAGTGCTGCAACCAAACCATATTAGGAGTTATTGGTAGAATATTATACCACAACACTATCCCCACAACTAGCAATGTTTGTGAAGAGAGCAGTTAAGCTAACACTGGTTGAAAATTTTGAGGAAGCCACCAAAGTAGAAGTTGATCTGGACAGTATAACAAAACATACTGTAGAACCAGAAGTAAAGCCCATTAGTGGTAAAAAAAATTTCTACTAACTAGACCTAAGGAAAAACACTGGAATGATTTAGAAAATGTGGTCAAGATGGTACAAAATTTATCGAATAATATAGTAGATCTAGAAAAGGACAAAGAAACTAGCTCATTGAAAAAACAGTTCAAGCCTTACTTCAAGAAAAGTGAAGAAAGTGGACAGTCTCAACCGCTTGTGTATAATTCTCTCGTTTTGAACTTTAATGAGTTATGCATGGACCATTTATGTACTTCCCATCAAGAGCCTCATTCTGAAAAAGTTTCCCGCAGTGGATAAACTCAATGAATTTGGTTATGAATCAATTGTTAGATGCTTAATTAACAGAGCCTAGGGTGGAACAAGAACAAAGCAATGAACCGAAAGAAACAAATGAAGAAAGAAAAATGGTATTAGGGGATTGTGTACCTTCATTGGGACAAAATGAATATGAGGCTATTGAAGAGATTCAAATATGATCGGTTAATGTTACAACCAAAAGTAAGGGACCAATAATGAATGAAAGTTCAGCACTGCCTAAAATAAAGAAGATGCAAGAAAACATGAAGAAAATGATTAGTACTACCCAAACAACATCTAAGTCTAATTTGACCAACATAAAATTTAAAAATATAGTAGACAGTAATTCTGTAAGGACCGTGGTAAATAAAATAGAAATCATCAAGAAAGGTCTGGTAGAATATGACATGGGGTATGATATAGTAGAAGATATTAAGAAAACAAAAGCAAATATTTTTTTGTTTGAATTATGTAATTTTCCCCAACAAAGAAAGAAACTTCTGGAATCTTTTGAGCCACATCCCAACAGTTCCCAAGAAGACGTTGAATCTAATAAATAAATTAGTGAAGCAAGCATTGGAGGAAAATCTAAATCTTAGACTCTGCCTTTCTTGTTATCCTTTGAGATTTTTAAGCATAATGTGCCTAACTGTTTGGTGGATTCCATGGATTCTTCTAATGTCATGCCACTCTCAATATGTAAAAATATTAATGGTCAACCCACACCATCCTCATGTAGGATCATTCAGTTGGACAGATCTGTCGTCAAGGTAATAGGGGAAATGAAAGGTGTGTTGATTTGGTTATCTGTAAATGATAGAGTTTGCCAGTTTATAGATATCATGGTAGTAGATAGACTAGAATCCTATGGATTGATATTGAGAAGGGACTGGTCAACGAAACTGAATGGGTACTTTGCAATTGATTGGTCTCACATATGGCTGCCATATAAGAATAGTCCAAACTAGATTAAGGTAATGAGGGAACCGCATATGAAGCACAACGTAACTCAGTTAGAAGGAAATAATAAACCTTTAAACTTCTCATCTCCAGTCTTGGGTAACTACTTTTTAGATCTTGAGCCAGGGAATTATCAAGATGAAGAGGACGGTTGTGAATCAGACACAATCCGATCTCCTTCAATTTTCACAGACTGATGATATTGACTATAATATAGTAAATTTAGTTTCTAACATAGGAAGTAACACTAATTAGGTAGATTTAGAAGATAGTTTTTGGGTTTTATATTTTGATGTTTCCAAAACACAAGAAGGATCAGGAGTCGGTTGTGTCCTGATTGACCCAGAAAAGAATAAACAATTTCTCTCTTGTAGACTAGAGTTTGAATGGACTAACAATACCGATGAGTATGAAGCTCTAGTCCAGGGCCTGAGGAAATCCATTGAACTTCATGTTAAGAACTTAAAATTTTTTGGTGACTCTGAGATAGTAGTTAGATAAGTCAGAGACACAATACATTGTTTATCACCGCACCTGAAAGGATATCAATATGAAGTCTAGAATTTGATTTCACATTTTAATGTTTTCAATATAAATTCAATTCATAGATTACAAAATGCTGCAACTGATTTTTTAGTTGTTTCTGTTGCAAGGATAGTACCAACTAATAATAAGTGTTTCATTGAACTTATTTTTCAAGCCATCGGTAGCACATAATATTACAAACTTAAGGGTGTTTGATGATGATGAACAAAGGAGTAAGGAAACTGGAAGGGATGTTTGATCTAAATAGAAAATTCAGAAAACCATCCAACGCCAAAACTAATAGTTCATCAATCAATATGAATTGATTAATTTAGGGACAAAGGCTGAGCCCAAGTTTGTGAACTTGGGAAAGTGTTGTTCGGCTGGAGAAAGGAGTCGGTTTATCAATTTGTTTCAGCAATATAAATATATATTTGCTTGGACATATGAATAATTAAAGACATATGACACACATATCGTTCAACACATTATTCCTACTAAAGTGGGACTAAAACCATTCCAACAACAACTAAGGAAGATGCATCCGAAGATGGAACCTTTAATCCAAAATGAGGTAAAGAAATTACTTGATGCAAAGATTATTTCCAGAGTTCGACATTCAGAATGTGTAGCGAATTTGGTCCCAGTAAGAAAGAAGTCAGGAGAAATAAGGTTATGTGTTGACTTCCAAAATCTGAACAGAGCTTCAGATAAAGACAACTATCTAGTTCCACCGATGGAACAAATTCTCTAGATGGTATCAAGTTCATAATTTTTATTCTTATTAGATGGGTTTTCAGGCTATAACCAAGTATTGGTGTTTGAACAAGATAGACTGAAAAAATACGCTTCGAACAAAGTGGGAAAATTTTTCCTCTAGAAGAATGCCCTTTGGTCTCATAAATGTTGGAGCTACGTTTCATAGGGAAATGGATATCGCTTTCCGAGGATTGATCAGCCACAGTGTGGTGGTATATCTAGATGATGTGACAATTTTCTCTAAAAAAATGGAAGGTCATGTTTTTCATTTAAAACAATTTTTTTATCGCTGTAGAAAGTACGTCATATCTTTAAATCCCAAGAAAATTATTTTCGAAGTTTTAGAAGGAAAACTGCTAGGTCATATTATTTCTAAGGGAATCTCCATAGACCCATAAAGAATAGAAGTTATATCTCTGATTCCCTTACCCCATAACAAAAAAGCTATGCAATCATTTATGGGTACCATAAATTTTGTTCAAAGGTTTGTTCCAGACTTTGCACAAATCGTGAAACCTTTGCAAGAAATGGTGTAGAAAAGTGTGCAATTTAAATGGACTGATGTGCAGAAGATTTCCTTTAATGAAATTAAAGCAGCAATAGCTCATGCACCTTCTATAAGAAGTACTGATTTTGAAAAGGTATTTATTTTGTATACTTTCGCTCCAGACAACTCACTTGTAGCAGTGCTCACATAGAAGGGAGAATTGGGAGATGAGTACCCAATATCATTTATGAGCACTAGATTACAAGTGGATGAATTGAATTACCTCGCTGTAGACAAACAAGCATATGAATTTTTCAAAGCAGTGAAACAATTCAGACCTTACATTTTGAAAAAAAGAAACAAAGTAATCGTCCCTTATCCAACTGTCAGAATCCTCTTCGTACAGAAAGAATTGGGTGAACGAAGAGGGAACTGGGAGACAACATTGCAGGAGTATGATTTAGAATTCAAACCAACCACTATTATTAAAGGTCAAGGGCTGTGTAAGTAAATTGCAGAAAGTAATACTAATGAAGATTGTGATTGGGAAAATGAAGCAGAGTTAAACATGATTGATGTATGTCCTATCTTTACTGCTCCCAAATATTGGTATAGAGACCTAGTGCATTACCTCCAACAAGGATATTTACCGGAGCATTGCAACTCTAATTAGCGAAGGGCACTTCGTCTAAATTCAGCCTCTTACTAGATAATCAATGGAGTTCTTTTCAGGAAGAACTACGATGGATTATTCCTAAGATGCCTCTAGCAAGAAGATGCTTCCAAAACTTGTTAAGGAATTGCATGATGGCCCTGCTGGAGGAAATTTCTCTAGAGATAATACTGCTCACAATATCCTTAAGGCTGACTTTTATTGGCCAACATTATTTAAAGATTCTCATGCTTATGCAATAAAGTGCGACGTATGTTAAAGAAGGGGTGGAATATTAGCAAAAGTAGTTGGACCATTGCAACCTATCATTATTCCAGATCCTTTTGAACACTGGGGTATAGACATCATTGGAGAAATCAACATGAATTCTTCATTGCAACATAAATATATCCTCATAGCTATGGATTACTTCACGAGATGGGTAGAAGTGGTTCTGCTACGCAAAGTGAACGAGGAGGTGGTCATCAACTTCTTACAAGAAAACATTATGACCAGGTTTGGGGTTCCAATTTCACTTGTTTTTGATAATACATCTTGTTTTTCATCCTTTAAGATAACTAAATTCACTCGTGAAAAATGAATCAATTTACATTATTCTTCGAATTATTATCCTCAAAGAAACGGGCTAGTGAAATCAACAAAAAATATGTTATCAGAATTTTAAAGAAGAATGTTATTGAAAATCAAAGGAGTTGGCACACAACACTTCCCAATGCACTATGGGCAGATAAGGTCACCCCAAATAACTTTTTAGGAGTGTCCCCTTATACTTTGTTTTATCAGAAAGATTCTATTTTACCCCCGAATATTCTGCTTCCATCCTCTCAGTTAGCTCCAGCCTCGTAGGGATCCGGTAGTGAAGTTTTACAAGCTCGTATTAACACTTTGCTGAAAATTGAGGAGTCCAGACTTAAGTCTAAAGAAATATTTAAACAACAACAAAATATTGTCAAGAGGTGGTTTGATAAGCAAACATATGGGAAATGGAACTTTGAGATAGGAGACTTGGTTCTAAAATGGGATCACCCGCATGATGAGAATGGAAATCTTACAAAATTTCAACATTTATGGGTTGGCTGCTATCAGATTGCTGAGAAGCTAGGCCCCTCAACCTATAAGTTGCAAGATTTACAAGGTTAGGAAGAGAACCTTCCCATTAATGGCCTTATTCTCAAACCTTATTTCACCTAGTTCTTTTAGGGAGTCCTTTTGTATATAAATAAACTCTTTTAATTTATTTTCTTGTTTTCCTGCCATTTGTTTTTCTTTTTCTATTTGATCTTTTTTCAAAATAATCTATTTCAACTTTTGGTGCTTGGGGACATAGGGATCTGAATGATTCCAAAATGATTTGAAATCTAAGAACTGCTTATTGGGAGATATATGCAAGATTTTGATCTAAGATGAGATTCTTTATTTAATAGACTGCTGAAAGGGAATTTATTTGAAGAACACTTGAAGTCATGCTTAAACCTTGAAAAATAACTAAGGTGTATGAGGTCTAGAATACTATCTTGGGGCTCCATCCACCTTCACACTAATATCTGTCCTAAGAAGATTGCCACGATAGACCCATAGAAAGGAAGCAGAACTGACAGGTGTATGGTATTCAAAATAATTCCATGCCTCAAAACAAAAGCCAAAAGGCTTAAGATAAAAGGTCAAAATTCCAAAACAGAAAATATACATCAAGTAGATATACTGAATAAATAAATCAGTAAAATAAATGGATTGCTCAAAAAGGTTCTCCGTTCGTGCGTTGAAATAAGTCATCACTAACACAAAATGACATCATGGATGGAAGAACCTAAATCAATTTCTCAAGTAAAAGAAGCAATCAAGGAAGACTCAAAAGACAAATGTATTTAAGCATCAAAAGAATGAAAATAACATGAGGAATGAGGAACAAACGAGTGCATCTGTCTAACTCTGCCACGATCCTGTGGTGTCATGTACGACGATAACCAAAGATAGAGGTAAAATGAATCTCACATTTTGGACTCAAGAGAGTTATCGAGAATTCTAATCCTAGTTACCCTACCCCAAAAGACTACAATCAATGTGGTGCATTGAATTTTACATCCCAAAAGAATTCTAGCTTCTTAAAGGATCTTGAAGGAAACCTAGAATAAGTTGCTTTAATCAAGTGCCAGATAGCAGTTTTTGTTTTGAAAAGATTGTTTTTTTAGAGATTCGTGTTCACCAACTAGTTGCCAATTGTTGCCGCTGCAACCGCTCCCCCAAAATTTTATAATTTTAGGGCCCCTCCTTATAATTTTGGTTTTAAGCCTTCCTTAGACTTGTACTACTCCTTGATTTTTTTCATTCCATGACTTAGTTGTTTCTTTAAGCAAGGCATATTTTTTTTTCCACTAAGTTAGAAAACTCAGTTTGTCTTCCGACGTGTCGAAATAACTCAATGAATCGAGTCGACACGTCAAAAGAAATCAGCAAGTCGAGTCAACACATCGAAAGAACTCAGCGAGTCAAGTTGACACGTCGAAAGAAATTAGGTTTTTCGTCCAATGTTCTCTAGCTGATGGCGTTTTATTGGACAGATTTTATCTGAAACATTTGGTGAGTTTCTATTGACAACGTTGGTGAAACTCAGACTTTAGAGACAACACTATTGGTGAATCTTACCTTTTTTCGGTCGACGCTCTTTATCAAAAAATTTCTTGAGTGCATTGAAAGATATCACCGTGTTTATGGTGATAGTGTCGGCGGATCTCAGGGTTTGCAGCCGATGTGTTCGATAGAACTTAAAATTTTCGGCCGACAACATTTCATCAGAAGTCTTTTGTGAGTTTTGTCGAAGGTCTTTTTTTGGAAACGTTTGACGAGTTGCCGCCGACGGTGTCAGTGAAACTCATAAATTTCAGTTGACACTATCATGGGAAACTCAAATTTTGACGTCGATGTATCAGTAAACTTAGGGAAAGTTTCTGACATATTTTAAAGTTGAGTGTCGAAACAATGTTTTCATCCTCGTGACATTTATTACCCCACCCATCACATTAATTTCCATTTCAACATTTATATATATATATAAACGTGGTAGGTTTTACGGTATATTACCACTTTCCCACTTCTATCGACAAGATCGACGAAAATTAGACTTTCAAGCCAACACTATTGGCGAATCTTACCTTTTTCTATCGACGCTCTTTATCAAAAAATTTCTTGAGTGCATCGGAAGATCTCGTCGGGTTTCTGCCGACAGTGTCGACGGAACACAGGGTTTGCAGCCGATGTGTTCGGTAGAACTTAAAATTTGCGGCCGACAACTTTTCATCAGAACTCTTTTGTGAGTTTTGTCGATGGTCTTTTATCAGAAATGTTTGACGAGTTTCTGCTGACGGTGTTGGTGAAACTTAGAAATTTCAGTCGACAATATTGTGGGAAACTCAAATTTTGACGTCGATGTATCGATAAACTTAGGGAATGTTTTCGACAGATTTTAAAGTTGAGTTTCGAAACAATGTTTTCATCCTCATGACATTTATTACCCCACCCACTACATTAACTACCATTTCAGCATTTATATATATACAGATGCGGTAGGTTTTAGGATCTGTTACCACTTTCCCGTTCTTGATGCGTTGAATTGGCATTATCCATAAGGAGCCTTCATATTTCTTTTCCAAGTTCCGTACCCACACCAACATTTGCGAGGTAGGCCCTAAGACTTATCTTTGTCCCGTATTGTTTTAAAAGATTGAAATAATTGCATTTTATTGGAGGTCTAGGGTTACTATGATTGGGTTTTTACAATCTGGGGCCTTATTTTAAAATCCAACCTCATCCCAAAAGGTATTTCCAGTTAATTGGTCAACCACCGGGGTCTTCCCTAGCCTGGTTCTAGGAAAACCCGAGATCTTGTTGAATGTTTTACAACCTTCTAGCCAGACCGCCATGATTTTTGTCTCTACCTTCGTTGTGCCATTTTATTTTGTTATTCAAGCCGTAGATATGTGTATGTCAAAACTCTGGGTTTTTATGATGAAGTTACGATAGGTCGGATGTTTCATCGACTGCGTCTTGTTTGGTTTGATTTTGTGTGCAATGATGGGGAAACCTTGGGTGGATTTGCACTTTGAGTATCACTGCATTTTAAATTTTAGGCTTAGGGTTTCGTTGCAACTGGTGTTTCTCTCTTTAAGGGCGGCTCTATTGAGTAAGGGATTTTTTTTTTGCGGGATTTAGGTTCAGACTAGGGTTTTCCAGGTTCCCCAAAATTCCATTGATTTCGAGTCACATAAACTTTGATGCATTTTTCTTTCACCTTTGGCGAAGATCTGTCTTGATGCTTTATAATAAGGGATGAAATAAGATTGGTAAAATTTGACATAATGTAGTTAAAGAAACTAATCAACTTCCAAAGTATTGACTTGATTTAGTAGCACAAAATGAATGTATCATAACAGAGATCTCACTCCCAAAATAACACTTACAGATGTGTTGATAAGTTTCATTTAAAAGTTTTTCCAAACATATACCCTTGTTGCAAGTGAAAAATGACTGAACAATATTTGGGAGATATTTCTCTACCTCACAAATTCACTTTTGAATGACCAATGATGAACTGGTAAATATATATTTTTTCTCCTCTATCATACGAAACACTGTCTGCAATATTACTCTTGGAAAGAAACCATGATTTGTTTTTTAACATTGTTATCTTAGCTTCTCATTTCAGTACTTCCTGTTGATATAAATGCAAGTTTTTTCAATCACATTTTCACTAAGACATCTCTTGCTGTGACCATGCTACAATTTTATTCCTCACCTCACAACATGTCGAAGAAGAGCGAAAAGAAGAAGGCCAATGTCACTAAAGATGATTCAGATGTGGAAGTTATGCCCGTAATGATAATCATTTATGAAGAAACCAAGGATGTCACAAGGGATGATCATGAATTTAAGTGGGGCTAAATATATCATATGATCAAAGACCAGAATGTCCCTGATGCAATCCTAGAAGATATACCTTTATATGACAACATAAGAAAATAAGGTATCACGAAGGAAACCATGCGCCCAAAGCTCTTCCCATGTGCTGAAGTAATTAGATGGATCCTACCCTGAATAGACCCATCCACCATGATTATTTCCAACACATAAGGGAAAGCCTTTGCTTCCTTCACTTCGACATATATAACCAAGGCCTGCAAACTACCCATTCCACAGACTATGATGACAGATGACTGGGTGAAAAGTTTGAATTTAGACATCTTTGAATGTGCTAAGCTGATGATGGTAGCAAGAAAGAAACTACGCCAGAAATGCATTGGCAAGTACGAGAGTGCAAGTTTACGCACCCCCTACAGGGTCATATCCCTAATGCTAAACAGATCCCATTTCTATACCATGTAGCCATGCAAGGCGCCATTTTTAACTGGGCGGATATTGTAGCAAGTAGCTTGTTGTCATGTATAGTTGCTGCACAGGGAGGACTAACTCAGAGAAAGTCAAAATTTTACATGGGCTCTTACTTGATTGATTGCATTTTATTCCTACACCAATTCCTGAAGTTCAATTGTACTTGGGATTGCACCAGGACCCCCATCTAAGCTACCTATCAAATTCCTTGGGCACACAAATACTCAAGCTTCTACAAGCTCATATGCGAATAATTTTTAATGCCTATGCATGAGCTGCTTTTTCTCAAAGAGTGCAACTATATGTATGATATGTGAAATCATATGTGAATATGGTGACTATTATTTCTCTAAGGAGGGCACTTACCTGAGGATGTACGGAGGATCAAGAGCCCCGTCACTGATGCCTAGGTATGCCACGGACTACATAGTCCACAAAGAAGCAGTTCAACAACTATTTATAGACGGAATAGGCAATTTCCTATTCGATATGAAGAAGACATTTCCTAGGCAGTTATAAATTCACAAGGGTAAAGAATGCATCGGAATTTGTGAAAGATCTAGAAAATTTTCGCTTTGGAAAAAAGAGTTTCCATAGAAATGGCTCTTTTGACAAGGTTGCGAAACATTGTGCGTTTGCAGGAGTTCATTTTGAATACTCTCATCATTTTGACAAAGATGAGATGACATACAAAAATTCCTGCAACATTACTACTCTAAGTAAGCGGTTAAAAAAAAGATCAACACCAGTGGAGGAAAAGGAAACATCAACACAATAGAACAACATAAGCAACAAGAAGAAGTTGCAAGGAAACGAGAAGAAGATGATTGAAAGCTACTGGAAGAAGCTGAGAAGCAACTAGCCGAAGAGGCTCAAAGGAAAAAAGAAGAAGAAAGACTACAAAAAGAAGAGGAGAAAATACCACAAAAATAATCAGAAGAAAGAGCACAAAGAGAAGCTGAACAAGCAACTGAATAATTGAGAAATAAGGAGCAAGAAAACAAGGACAAAGAGAGTTTGGATTAGGACGTTGCCCAAGATAATCCAACAGACCCTCTTGCCTCATCCAGTGGCAGGATCACATGAGGCCACATCCCTCTTGTAGAACTAGGGCTAGTTCCTTTTACTCCATCCAAGTACCACACAGTGGCATGCTTGGACACTCTATTCTTTGATATGAACATGAAAACCATTGTTAGAAGACCATAAAAGAGATTAAATATCGAAACTCAACCTGATGTGGTCATAGTGATCGAGAAGAATGTCATGCAAGGCACAAATAAGGATCCTCTATTCCTGGCATATGTAAGAATAGCAACTGCGCAAGCCAATGCAGATAATGTTGACAAGTTGGTAGGAGATGCTGAACATTATAAGGAAAGAATTCTTAAGATGAAGGACACTCTGGTTAAGGAAAGAGGAGAAGGACGAGAGTTAAAGAGAAAGCATGAGGCTACAATATATGAGAAGGAGAGTCTCCAAAAGGAGTATCAAGACTTAGAAACATAGAAGGATGTACTGGAGCTTTCGGTTACAATCATGGAAGGAGAGAAATTTTTTCTTGAAGACAATATTTTGGAATTAGAAGCACATAAATCTGTAGTAAATAGGAAAACAAAGTAGCTAAGAACCCAGGAAGAAGAGTTGGAGGTACATAACAGATCACTGGAGGCTCGACTTAAGACAAACAATGAAAGGTAGCCTGATATCACTCCCTTTCATGATCAAGCTTGCCTAATCTGGAGGAAGATTCATCAAGTACAATTAAAATTCACAGAAGAAATATATAAGGTCAAGCAGGAAGAGGCAAGGTTGAATGAGATTTCAGCAGTGTCGCTTGATCTGAGAAGAAGGCTATTAAAGGTTCAAGGCCAACTGACTTGGGTATAAGCCAATTCAGCATTTCTTACACACTTGTCTTGAAAGACAACATAAGGTTTGAAGATAGAATTAGCACTCTTATATTTCTGCAACATCTTCTTTGATATTGACCACTACAGTCGAAAATACTTTGGAAAGGTGCACAGAGTTCTACAAGAAAATGCGCTTGGTTCATAATAAATTCTAGACATCTCCGGCATTAAATATCAAGGACTTTCCAGACAAAGATCAACATATGAAGTATCTCCAGGACAGATTGCATGAAGATGAACAAAGCATTCATAAAATTGAAGGAATTAGTGAAGAAGTGGTTAAAACCTAGATTGCACAAGCCTCTATTATTGAATTATCTCTTGGAAGACCTGTATAGAATGACCCCACCAAAAATGGCAGAAGTGGAGTCACAACTGGCGGTGCATGAGTTAACTGTAAGATTACTGAAGCCAGTGGATTACTGAACTATTGTAGAAGAGTCAAATGTGTGGGGAGATTACATCTCAAGACCACCTGGGCCCACTTGAATTTCTATCTTTTCTATATTTTGGCACTTTATGTAATTTACTATTTTATTTTCCTAGTGCCAGGCACTAGAGGACAAATTTTGAAGTCGAAAAGTCGGGGAAGTTCTAAAGTCAGGGTAGTCAAAGAGTAATTTGTAATAGTATTATAAATAGGAGTAGAAGATAGAATAGAAATGACTTTTCGCTAGCGCAAGCATGCTGAGTTATTTGTAAGAAGAACTAATTTTTCTACAAATATAGAAGAACAAATTTTGCTGGGAGAAGAATGCACAAGATTTTACATAGATTGTGTGGAGTTACTTCTTTTTTAGCTTCCGTGCAACTGTGAGATCGTTTTGACCTTATGAATTATTTCTTTAATGATGAATGATTTTGTTGTTTATTTGAAATCTTTTGTATGTGTTGAGTAATGTATGCTTTACTATAGGAAATATATCTTTGTTAATATTTCTGCTGTAATTATGTGTATGGAATTAGAAAAAATATTTGTAGAATTCAATATGGATCATTACAGTACATTACTCTATTTCTTTTAAATCTGCTCCCCTGGGGATAGGACAGATTAGTTTAGAATAGACTAGAATACATTAAATTTGCTTAATTTAGAAGTGGTTGAGGATCAAGATTCATGTAAGGTCAGAGGGAAGAACCTGCGCATCTCTTTGGAGGTTATTGTTTATCATTTACTTACATTTAGCTTAGGAACTTTTATTTCATCCTTAAAACCATAAAACCATATAAATGGTGGACCGGGTCGCAAGCGGTAAAAGACTTAAATAACTCATATTTTACAGTATCTGGGCCGCTAACCGGACAGGTTCCCCACACCAAATGATGAACGATCTAGCTGGGATCGCTTACTGAGGAGAATCCCTACTGTTAGTACCTAGAAATTTTCCAGGCATCAACACCATGTTATCAAATTTGGATATATGGTGAAAACCATATGGTATACCCATGATATGTTTTTGATCTAGGGAAATATATCCAAGGGAAACCCAATCTATTACAACATATTGTAGATTCGAGAGGTAAAATGTCTCAAGGTATTGAATAACACCAGGAAAGGCCCAACATTTTGAATTATTATTTGAATAAATTGAAAAAGCGTGAGGTGGTAAGAATATCCCTAGAACATTAGGATTACACATAGAAGAATTAATAAAGAACAATTAGAAGATAGCATAGGAAAATAAAATGTGAAATAACACATCATACTCATAATTACTAAGGACTTGGGAAAAATTGTAGAGTTTAAAATATTTTTTTGTAGACCATCCCCTTCAAAAACACATGATCTCCAACTTGAAATTGTATGGCGGTCCTGTTTTGATTTGCATAGATTTTATACACGTCTTAAGCTGCATTTAGATCCTGCTTTATCTTAACCATCCAATCCTCCATATCCTTTAATGATTCTGGTCCAATAATGACTCTGTCTGTTGGGTTATCCCAATTGATGGGAATATTGCACCTCCTTTAACGATTCTGGTCCAATAAAGGACTCGTCTTCAAAGATGAATGATATCCATTATTGTAATAAAATTCCACCAATTGTAAATAATATTCCCACTTAGATGGATGATCCATCACATACATCCTTAACATATCTTCAATCACTTGGTTATCTCTTTCTATCTATTCATATGTCTGAGGGTGGTACGTTGTACTCATGTTTAGACTTGTGCCAAACCCCTTGAACAATCCTTTCCAAAATTTAGAAGTAAATTTCGAATCTCTTTATAATACTATAGCCTTCAGAATACCATGCAATATGGCTACTTCTTTCATGTAAATATCTGCAATGTTAACTGCTTTGTGAGTTGTATTTACTAGAATGAAGTGTGCTGCCTTAGTCAACTTATTTACCAAAACCATGATAACAACATTTTGCAATATTGTCTTAGTTAACTTAGTGATGAAATCCATCGTGACTACATCCCATTTCCATTCTGGTATTGGAAAGGGGTGCAACAATCCCGTTGGATGTCAATGCTCAACTTTAACTTTTTGGAATTCCAAGAACCTAGCTATATATTCTGCAACATTTTTCTTCATCCCTGGCCAATAGTATTGTTTCCTTGGTGCCTCTATTGTTTTCTGGTAACCTGTATGTCCGACATAAGGAACATCATGTGTTTCCTCCAAAACCATATTGCTTATATCTCCATCATTGGGTACATAAACTCTATTTTTGTGCATGAGAATCCCATTTTCTTCTAACTTATACTTATCAAATTTTTGTGGAATTTTTTGTTGTTGCAATCCTTCTTTTATCTGGTTAAAAAGTTCATTTGTAACACTAGCTTCAGTGATCTTATCCTTTAAATACGATGTATTGGTGCTAATAGATGCCATATGCATCACATGTATCTTCCTACGAAGTGCATCAACTACTTTATTTTCCTTACCATTGATATGCTTTATGTCAAAGTCATATTCACACAATAACTCCATTAATCTCCTTTGTCTTGCATTCAAATTAGGCTGCTCAAACAAGTATTTCAACCCATCATGATTAGTTCTTAACTCGATCTTCTTACCCATAATATAATGTCTCCACATATTTAAAGCATGGATGACATATGCAAGCTCTAAGTCATGGGTGGCATAGTTTTTCTCATGTTCCTTCAAATTTATAGATTCATAACTAATCACATATCCATCTTGCATCAAAACTCCACCAATGGCTTGCTTACATGGATCCATGCACACAACAAATTTTCCTTCAGAATCTGCAATATTTAGAACATGTGCACTACTAATCATTTCCTTAAGTCTTTGAAAACTATCTTTACACTTAGGAGTCCAATCAAACTTTATACCCTTCTACTGCAAAGATGTGATAGGATGAGCTAACTTCGAGAATCCTTTGATGAAAATTCTGTAGTACCTAGATAATCCCATGAAATATCTTGCTTCTAAGATATTCTTAAGTGTTGTCCATTCCATAATGTCTATAATCTTTTCAGGATCTACTAAAACACCTTCTTTAGATATGATATGCCCTAGGTAGCGGATTCTTCCTTGATAGAAAGAACACTTGCTTAACTTGGCATACAATTGATGTTCTCTAAGCACTTTCATTACTAACCTTAGATGCTCTTCATGTTTTTCTCCTTTCTTGGAATAGACAATGATGTCATTGAAGAATACAATCACAAACTTATTTAAGTATTTTTTGAAGACTCAATTCATTAAACACATGAATACTACTAGTGTATTAGTTAAACCAAAAGGTACCATTTTGAACTCATGATATACATACCTTGTTATGAATGTTGTCTTACTAATATCTTTATTCTTAATTCTAATTTGGTGGTATCCGACCTCAAATATATCTTTGAAAACACTGTGGATCCTCTCAAATGATCAAACAAGTCATTAATTCTTGGTGAGGGGTACTTGTTTTTAACCATTGCTTTGTTCAACTACCTATAATCTATGCAGAGTCTTAGTGTTCCATCCTTCTTCACAAATAACACAAGGGGATCCCCATGGAGAAACATTGGGTCTTATGTAAACTTTCTTTAGTAGATACTCTAACTACATAGGTAATTCCTTTAACTCCAGAGTACTCATTCTATAAGGTGCTTTAGATGAAGGTACTATTCTTGGCACCAAGTTGATAGAAAAATCAATGTCCATATTAGGAGGAATTCTTGGCTTTTCTTGAAATATATCTGTAAACTCTTGTAGTATTGGATAATCATGTAGTTCTGGATCTTTTCCTTCTTTTGACTCTTCCACATGAATTGCATATAATTGGCATCCATTTCTAAGACATTTTTTCCATTGTAGATATGTAACATGCCTCCGAGATATGGGTTTAGGTATACCATTGACTGTCACTCGGTTTCCTTTTTCATCCAAACAAGTATAAGTTTTATTATGGAAATCAAGTATGGCATGGTGTGCATCCAAACAATCCATGCCAATTAATACAACATATGACCCAAAGGGAATGATGTTCAAGTTTGCAAAGGTTTTCAATCCATTCATCTCTAAAGGACACACTTTTACAAATTTCGTGGTTTTCCACTTGGATCCTATATCTAATTGTACTAGATTTGTTGTTTCAAGTTTACTTTTCTTCAAATGACATTTCTCAACAAGATTAGGTGCATTGTAACTATTTATATCTCTAGAATTAATCAAAATATATATGGTTTTATTAGCAATATTACCTGCTACCTCAATCATTCGAGACTGGTGGTTAGCTTTCCTCCCATCCAAGGATGCATAGATATTTTGAACACTTCCACTTACATATCCAACAGTTGAAGGCTCTTAAATGATTTCAAGGTTATTCTTCTTATGCGGGAACTGACTGTAAAGTGATTTTCCTTTCATATCCAACATTCCGTAGATGATCTTTTTCCCTGAAGGCTCTTGCCTTAACTATCCTTCTTGATAAGAATTACCATTTCTGAATTTTGAAGGCTAGAAACCTTTCTTTCTTTGCTCCTATTTGTTCTTCTTCATATCCTTCCAGTCTTTTGATAGGGGGCCTTACTCTTATTTTGTTCTTATAAGTGTTTTTCCTTCCATATGGCATCCTTAAGGTTCTTTGTTCTTTCATACTGGATTTTATCTCTATAAGATTCAAGAAGACCACTTAGGAACCTCTGAATATTTAGCTTCTCATCTTTGATGAAGTCCGCATACTTCAGAATTTCCAAAAAATTATTATCATAGGCCTCCATAGTCATGCTTCCCAATTTGAGCTCAAATAACTCTTGCATCTTTTGTCATAGTAATGCTCAGAGAGGTATTCTTTCTAAAAGTACTTCTTAAAATTCTTCCAAGAGATTATGTCTTTGTCAATGTATTTTATCTTAACTAGTTGATCCCACAAGATAGATGCCTTACCCTACAAATGGTATATGGATACTCATGCTTCCATATTAGGCGTGTTCTGGTGCAACTGGAAGAACTTCCCAAGTCCGAACAACCATTCTTTTGCATCTTCTCCTTGCTTTACTTCTCCATAAAAAACTAGAGGCATTAGTCTTTTAAGATCTCCTACTAGTTCATCTAGGACAAACCTCCTCTTCTTGTATCTCACTGAAGATAATTCAGGACTACTCTATGTATTGCTTGATGCATACCCCTTCTTCCTCTATGGATGATAAGGTTTCCTTGAAGATGATCTAGACCTCCCATAACCTCTTCTATGACTCTTTTCAACGGATATTTGGATGGCCTTCAATTACTTTAGATCATTCATAATGTGCTCCTGGATATGAATTATCCTTTCGATATACTCTCTACACTTCCTCAATGAATCCTCCAATTTTAACGGTCCACTACTGCTCTTATGTCTAAATTACTTACTTCCCTCAACAAACTCCTCTTCAGGACTGCATGGTCTATGTCCTTCCTCAAAATCCATCTCCAATATCCGACTTTCTACTACTAAATTTGTACTTATTGAATATTTAGTCTTCACAGGTTTGATTAAAATATCAGTTTAGTGGTCACAATGCTTGCTCAATCATTCACTAGGAACTACAATGTGTTCATTATCAACATACTGTTAGAAAACTACACATTGTTATAAGTTCATTATCATTAAAACTATTTTTCTTCTATTTTATAAAGTAGCTACTTACAATCTTCCTAACTAGACACAGGAGATATAAATCCTTCAATTATTTATCTTTACTGGATGAACATCAAGTCCATAGACATCCCAAGATAATAGTTTAATTAACTAACTCACATGTGAAACTATATTAAGGTGCATGCATCCAAGTTATCTAATGCAAATGCATGTTTATAGAGTGACTTGTAACTTTGCAAAAGGCCCAACAACCGGAGTGTTGATAAAGTTTATTTATGATAGCACTTTGTAATGTTCCTAGACCTTAAACAATGACATAAGATCTTAAACTAAGACTAAGTTAATTTTAAGATGTAATAAAGCTAAATAATTCAAGTAACTTAGTTAGTAATTTGATATTTATTAATTAATGGCTTGATAGATCACATCATTTAATGGTGACCCTTGAAAAATCATCAATTCAATAAATAAAATACATCTTTTGGAATATACATTCCAAGTTGGTATCAAAGCTCAATGATATCCATCATAGTGTTATTCATTCTCCACACCGACCCACTTCACTCCACCCTTTATATCTCTCTCATGCTCACGCCACTTCTCCTCCCTCCTCTGTGCCTTACTTTCTCACCTGTGATCACTCCACTCCCTCTTCGACTCTACCTCCACACAATGCCACACATCATCCTCCTTCATGCCATCATCGTGCGCTATGATCTACAACACCACTGCTCCCTTCCCTCATCATAGTATCCTTCCAGCAAACTGCTACCTCCTCTTATCACAGTCTCCTTCCCAATCACCCATCCTCTTGGCCTCCCTCCTTTACTCCACACTGCTCTACGCGTCCCCAGTCCTTCCCTCGCATGCTCTTTTGCCACCCTCACTTTCTCTTATTTTGTCACTTCTAACTCCACCCTCACACCTTACACATCCACACCGACTCCATTCCTTGCGCATTCCTTGTGATGTTCCCTATGATACCCCTCCTCCGCACCCACCACTCATGCGTAGCCTTCCTTCCACCGCATGCCTCCTTGACTCTCGTCCACCACCGTTGTTAGGCATTCTAGGTCTCAATTCTTGAATGTCCTCACATTAAAATATTATTATTATTTATTCTAATACTCATACTTATAAACCTTTTAAAAAACTATTTTTTTAACTGCATATAATAATATTATTAAAAATAATTATTATTGTAATTAAATATTTAATAGTTAACCTATCCCCAATCCAAAATTAGCAACATGAATAAATAAATAGGGGGAGAAACCCTCTTGAGAACAAGGATGCATCCATAAGGTCACAAGATGATCCAGCCCAGAAGATATTGGCAAAGCTTGAGCAAAAAGATGAGGGCATTCATGACCTAAATATCAAAATTCTCTCACTGAGAGAACAAGTTAAAGGAGGTAATAATCCACATACATGCCCAATCCACAATGTCATTCACAAGGTCAAGATAGATTTACCAAGATTTGATGGTGAAAATAATCGATACAAGATTTGATGGATCAACAAAATCGAAAAATATATTAAAATGTACAATATCTATGGCGACAGCGACAAATTGAATGTTGCAGCAATGTACATGGATAAAACTGCTTGTGGATGGTTCTTATGGTGGGACTCAACAATGAAGGGAGGAAGACTAGTTAGAGATAGGGACTCCTTCAAGAAAACATTCTTTAAATGATTTCAAGACATGGAAGAAGTTGAAATCTACAACAAGCTCGTGCTCGTTTACAACAAGAAGGAACCGTGGACAAATATTTTAGAAATATATTGGTCCTGGCCACTTGTGTCCAAGATATAACTGAAGAACTACTCTTGCAAATTGCCATTGGTAGGATAAAATAAAGTATTCAAAGTGAGATAAAATTATGAGACGTCAAACACATGGAACACGCCCGTAAAAAATAAAAATTAATTGAAGAAAAACAAAAATCACAATGTTTGTCGGTTTATATACCACCCCACTTAAGAGAAAATGGGAAAAAGGACAATAATCCATGTCATAAGTTTAATACCCCTAATTGGGGAGTACAAACAACTTAAAGACTCTAGGGTAGCAAAACAGTTAAACATATTCATTTACCCTATCACCAGATTCCAAGTATCAATACTAGGAAACAAGGCCACACCTTGCGATGGTAAATGTCATAAAGTAGAACTAACTATAAAGGACTACAAGCTAATATCGCCAATGTATTCTATGTGAATTCGAGGGGTTGGCATTGTTTTAAGTGCACAATGGTTGGAAACACTGGGGACAGTCAGATTAAACTTACGAAAACAATCTATAAGGTTCTATGAAAACGAGAGGAAATATAAGCTTTACAGTATTAACTGCCCCCTACCTAAATTGTCTGATCAAATAAAATAGAAAATATGATAAAAAAGGGAGTTCAAGCCTTCTTCTTACGCTGCTATGCCATGGAAATAACAATTGATGAAAGAAAAAATACTGATCCATGTGAATTAGAACAAATCCTAGGGGAACATAGTGACATATACCAAAACCTTTCTTATGGTCTCTTGCCCCCACATTCTAGGGATCACATAATCGAGTTGATGTCAGGATCAACTCCAATTAGAAAAAAGTCATACAAACAATCTCACAGGAACAAATAAGAGATCAAATGTTTGGTGTAGGAACTATTAGACGCTGGAATAATCACACATAGTAAGAGTCCCTTCTTTGCACCAGTCATACTCGTTAGGAAAAAAGATGAATCGTATATAATTTGCATTGATTATCGAGCGTTAAACACAGTCATCATAAAATATAAATTCGCCATTCCCTTTGTTTGAATTACTTGATGAGCAACATGGTGCAAAATATGTTTCTAAACTAGACTTAAAATCAGGATATTGCCAAATCCGTATTCGAGAAGAAGATGTCCCCAAAACAAATTTCTGCACCCACAAAGGTTTATTTGAATTTCGAGTGATTCAGTTTGGATTATCCAACGCTCCAACATCATTTCTATAAATAATGAATGACTTGTTTCGCCCTTAACAAAGGAAGTTCGTGCTAGTTTTTTTGATGATATCCTTATTTATAGTAAAAATTAGAACTCACACCTCAAGCATGTAGAAACGATATTGAAGCTTCTAGAAGAAAACAAATTTTATGTTAACAAATCAAAATGTAGTTTTAGGCAAAAAGAAATAGAATTTTTTGGGCACATTGTTTCAGTCGACTGCATTAAGGTCGATCACAAAAAAATTATGGCGATCATAGAGTGGCTGTCCCCCAAGTCAATTACATTGTTAAGAGGATTTCTGGGTCTAACAAGTTATTATAGAAGATTTTTTTTCAAGTACGCCCAAATTGTAGCACCCCTAACATCACTATTAAAAAGGGATTCTTTTAGATGAGATAAGGATGCATAAACTTGTTTTGAACAATTGAAAACTCTAATGAGATCCACACCAGTGTTAGCAACTCTTGATTTTACGAAGACATTCATACTTGAATGTGACGCTTCAGGGACATGCTTAGGAGCTATTCTCATGCTAGATAAACATTCCTTTTCTTTCGAAATCCCAAAGTTAAAACCAAGTGAGCAAACAAAATACACATACGGTAAGGAAATGTTGGAAATAATGCATGCCCTTGTTAAATGGAAGCGATATTTTTTCGGGGAATTTTTTTGTTAAAACAAACCACAACATCCTAAAGTATTTTCTAACTCAAAAAAATATCTCTCCCGAACAACAAAAATGGGTAAGAAAAATCCAAGTATTTGATTTCAACATTTTCTATAAAAAGGGTAAGGAGAATAGGGTTGTAGAAAACTTATCAAGAAAACATGAGAGTGATGCCTCACTATGTGCCATATCCATAGTTGTTCCTGAATGGATTTCAGAATTCCAAAGTGAGTATGTGAAAGACCCAGAGAAAAGGAAGCTAATTGAAGAAGTTGAAAACAACAAAGCAACAAACTCCAAATATTCATGGGAAAAATACATACTATGGTAAAAACAAAGAATATATTTACCCAATTCATCAAAATTCAAAACTCAAGTCTTAACAGAGAACCATGACTCCCCAACATCGGGCTATGTTGGTTTCTTTAAAACATACCACAATACCTGCCAATCCTTCTTTTGGAAGGGAATGCAGAATGATATCCAGAAATATGTGGGTGAATGCGATACTTGTCAAATGCAGAAGTTCGAAACGGTGGCTCCCCTTGGTCTCCTACAACCCCTTCATATTCCATCCCAAAAATGGTCTAAGGTATCCAGGGATTTACCACTAGCCTTCCTACATCAGAAGGAAATTATAGTATATTTGTAGTCGTTGACATATTAGCAAAATATGCTCATTTCATTAGTATTTCATCTAAAGAAAAAACAATCCATGTCCTAGATAGTTGTGTAAAGAATATATTTAAGCTTCATGGGTTTCCCAAGGTTATTGTTAGTGACAAGGACCCCAAAAATACTAGCAGCTTCTGGAAAGAATTGTTCCACCAAGTTGGGACTTCATTAACTATGTGTACCTCGTGCCATCCCTAGACAGATGGAAAAACATAAGTAGTAAACAAATGCTTTCAAGGACACCTGAGGAATTTTGTGAACGGTCGACAAACTCAATGGGTACAATGACTACACCTTATAGAATGGTGGTACAATAGTACATATCATGCATAAACAAAAATGACACCTTTTGAAGCCTTATATGGGTATCCACCTCCTACAACAAGAGAATATGTCATCAATAATTTCAAAGTTCCAACAACAATAGATTACCTAGTGACATCTGATGAGGTCATCGACATTTTGAAGAACCATATCGAACAAGCAAGAAACCACATGAAACAACAAGAAGAATAAAAAAGATCTAATCGAGAATTTGAAGTGGGCAATTATATTTTTTTTCCCTTCAACTGTACAAACAAACTTCACTAAAAAATTCCAAAAATCATAAACTTGCACCCAATTTCTATGGCCCATATCAAGTTTGAAAGCGAGTGGGACAAGTGGCCTATGCTCTAGACATCCCAAATAAGTAAACATACATGACATATTCCATGTGTCATGCCTAAGAATAAATTGGGATCATTCACTCACATACAAACTGAATTGCCTATGTTAGATGGTGAAGGAAAATTAGTGCTGGAACCAGAATGTATTTTGGAAATTAAAACTAGAACACTTTGCTCCAGATCAATCAATGAATACCTTATCAAGTGGAGAAACTTAACAGATGATGGAGCTAAATGGGAGAATGAATATTTTCGTTTGTGCCACCTATCCTTACCTATACTTCGTGGACGAAGTATTCCAGAGAGGGATGACTTGTAATAAAACTAAATAGTTTAGTAATTTGTTATTTATTAATTAATGGCTTGATATGTCACATCATTTAATGGCGACCCTTGATTTGTAGAAATCCGTAACGGTACTTCTTGTAAAAATAATCAACTCAATAAATAAAATACATCTTTTGGAATATACATTCCATAAGCACAATAGATACATATAAGTTACAGTTATACTAACTAACCATTCACTCAAATAATTAAAACTTTTAACTCTAGAAATTGAATTATAACTAAAGTTGCGACACTACATTACTTATTTAATTACCAAAGGTCAAAATAATAACAAATGTGATTAAGGAATATTACACATCATTCTTAGTGAGAATAAGGTCCTAAAACCCATTCATGCATCACAATGTGTATTAACGTCGAAACCACAATTGTTAAAAAAATGAGTATTGTTGTCATAAGTTTTTATGCAAACTAAGTTAATTTTTGGTGTTGTTACCCGTGTGTTGTTGGTGATGTTGGATAGTTATAAAATCACACGTGAAGACACCTTTGTAGGATCTAAACTACAACCACACCACAATCAAAGAAAAACAAAAGTCACTGGCTACAGTCGCATCCCACAAAATTACCTCCTGATGGCTACCCCCTACAACCATTTTTCACTGATATATTTTAGATTGTATGGATGCCTCCCTCCAACCATCAATCAATCTTACATTCATATTACATTATTCATACTCATATCCATAGATAGAAGCACATCCATACATAAAAAAATTACAATCTGATGCAGGAGCATCGACGTGGCGCTAGCAATGTGACACGCTGGTCACATGCTGTGGCGACTTTGAAGTGCCGAGTCATGAGTTTGTTAGCATGAGCTGTCAGTAGTAGGAAATCGGGCCAATGATGAATCTCTATGAGGAGATCAGGTCGCAGGCAGTTTGTTAAGGATAGTGACACTTCCATCATGGGGAGGAGTCATTTGTTTTTATGTCACTTGGAGTCAAGTTGGGGGTTCTCAAGTTGGTTCTCAATCCGGGTTTTGAATTTTGTAGAGCTCTCAATTTTGAGAGTCTCGTTACTGGGAGTTGGTTCCCATTGTATATATTTGAGAAGACGAGGGCCGAAACCTTATATGTGTGCTTATTTCATTGATTAATGAAGAAGTAGTAGTACGCTAAATGTGTAAATTGTATTTGAATGGCGTTGTGTGATTTCGTGAGCTGAGGACTTGTATTTGCATTTTAATCTTTGAAGTAGGAGTAGAAATCTATGTGAATGTGTCTGATTGAACAATGCATTAAGGGTCAATCGCATATAGCATAGAGTGATTTGTAGGTTAAACTTATTTGCAAGAGGATAGAAAGCTAAGATCTTGGCCAAATATAGACCTACAACTAGGAGCGATTTCATAGTGCGAAAGTGCGCAGCGGATAACAAAGAACTCGCTAGGAAAATTGGGAGTTGCACATTGTAAAGATAAGGGGTGATCGATGATCTGGGTGAAGCCCTGACAAGATCAATGGTCAAGAAGGATTGCACTGGGATAACTAGCACGGAGGAAGGACTGGCTCATGTGCGCGAAATTCCATTCCAATCCACCTCATATATTTTGATGTCCACCGTCGATTCAGATCGGACGGATGGAAAACATTCAGTTGATTTAAAAAACAGATGGGTTAATGATGCAAGTGTGCACGGAATTCCATTCAAATCTGCTTAAGGGATTTTGGTGTCCACCGTCAATTCAGATAGGACGGCTAGAAACCATTCCGCAGATTAATAAGCGAGGGAGTTAACGACCCCACCTAGACATGGAATTTATATCCAATCGACCTTACTGTCAGCTTGGAGTCCACCTTGTGGTGGTTTAGAGGATCTTTTTGACCGCTTTGAAGAAGTTAGTGGCGCCTGCCAACTTTGGGGCTTGCTAAGTGGGGTAGCAGACTATCTAGATCCTGCCCACAGGGGAACCGACCACCAATTTTAGTATTAGAGCACATTTAATCTCGTGAAGAATATGGCTGCACACATAGGCATAAGAGGTCGTGGTAGAGGTCGACTAGAAGAAAATATGGAGACTATGGAAGAAATGAGAGAGATGCGAGCACGTCTGGAGGCCATGGATACTGTAAGATGAAGAGATCTGGCAGCTGGAGACATGAGTGAGCCACAAGATGAAGAACAACAAGAAGAAGTGGCACCCATGCAAGAAACTCCCGAGCTGAGGTATTTTAGGTCGATTCTAGGATCAACTTCAAGGCCCAAACCTGAGTTGATTACCTATGAAGGAAGTCTCGTTGCAGAGCACCTCATTGATTGGATCAATGAGCTATATAAGTACTTTGAGTATGAGTAGATCGAAGAAGACAACAAGGTTAGGTTGGCAGTGACAAAGCTGAAAGGGCATGCATCCTTATGGTGGGACAGTGTGTAAGCAGAAAGAAGAAGGAAGAGTAAGGCATTGATCAAAATATGGGATAGGATGGTGGTTAAATGAGGGCTAAGTTCTTTCCCAAGGATTATCAGCTAAGCCTGTATAGACAGATGCAAAATATGAGACATAGATTGTTGAGAAGGGGATCAGACACGTGCTTATGCCTTTGCAAGAAGGAAGTATAAAAGGACAATATACACCTAAAGTCTTACTGTTTTCAGGGAAATAATATTTGCAGCAGATGTATGAGGAAGAGATGATTTATGATGTGGTATGCAAACCTAGAGTGGTGACAATGAAGACCAATATTACAGACCTACCTAAGGAGACTCAGGAGATGCTCAGTGAGTTTAGCGACATTGTGGTAGATGATTTTCCCGATGAGTTACCACCAAAGAGGGATATAAGTCTTCATATTGATTTTATTCCAGGATCAAGTTTACCAAACAAGGCAGCATATAGACTGACACCCCAAGAGAATGAGGAAGATAAGAAGCAGGTCCAGGGATTGTTGGACAAAGGATTGGTTTAGAAGAGTTTGAATCCATGCATAGTACTAACAATACTTAGTCCAAATAAGGATGGTGAGTGGAGGATGCTTATTGACTCCATAGCAATTAACAATATTACTATCAGATATAGATTTCCATTACCAAGGATGGATGACATGATGGATTTCCTGAGTGGGGAAACATGCTTTTCAAAACTGGATTTGAAGAGTGGATACCATCATATCAGAATTAGATAAGGATATGAGTGGAAGACAACCTTTAAGAAAAATGATGGGTTGTATGAGTGGTTGTTCATGCCATTTGGACTGTTCAACGCACCAAGCACTTTCATGAGATTAATGAATGAAGTCTTGAGAGATTTCATAGGTAAATATGTGATAGTTTACCTTGATGATATTTTGATTTTCAGCAAAACAAAATAAGAACACCTGAAACATTTGAGATGCGTTTTAGAGAGAATGCAACATGAAAAGTTGTTAGTGAATGTGAATAAGTGTAAATTTCCAAAGTCAGAATTGGTATACTCAGGTTTTGTTATCTCAAGAGATGGTTTGAAGATGGATCCAGAGAAGGTGGAAGCAATCATTGATTGGTCTTCACCCATGAACATATTTGAGGTAAGAAATTTTCATGGTTTAGCATGTTTCTATAGGAAATTTATAAAGAATTTCAGTGGTATATGCTAACCTATTGTTGAGACAATAAAGAAGGAAAAACAACCATTCCAATGGACAACAAAAGATGAAGAGAGTTTTCAGTTCCTAAAGAAGAAGATTTATGAACAACCAGTACTGAAGTTTCCATAATTTAAGCAACCTTTCCAAGTGAAGTGTGATGCTAGTGGAGTAGCTATTGGAGCTGTACTCAGTCAGGAGGACATGCCTATAATGTATTTCAGTGAGAAGATGAATGATTCAAAGTATAAATACTTGTCTTATGACAAGTAATTTTACGCTATTGTGTAAGCAATGAAGCATTGGAGGCATTACCTGATTCCCAGATAGTTTGTATTGTTTTTTGATAACCATGCATTACAATACATTATGCAACAACCTAAGTTGAACCTGAAACATGTTAAGTGCGTTGAGTTATTGTAGAAATTTACCTTTGTGTTGAAGCACATAAGTGGACAATCGAATCGAGTAGTTGATGCCTTGAGTAGAAGACTGTTGAATGTACAAGAGAATCAGATCCAAGTCTTAGGATTTGAGCACTTAATAGATTTGTATGAGATTGATGTTGATTTTCAGGAGGCTTACAGTGCTTGTAGGAATCCTGTGGAGATGGACAGAGAGCCATGGATGGAATACATGCTGCAAATGGTTTGATTTTAAAAAACAATAAACTGTGTATAACTAAGTGTTCCATGAGAGAGAATCTGATACACGAGAAACATAATGGAGGTATGGCAGGTCACTTTGGAAGTGATAAAACCTTTGGACAACTAAGCCATTTATATTTTTGTCCAAAGATGAGGTCTGAAGTCGAGAATATTGTGAGTAGGTGCAGAGTATGTCAGCATGTTAAGTGAAGAAGCCATAATACATGCTTATACACACCTTTGCCTATTCCAGTTAGGCCTTGGGATTCTGTGGGTATGGATTTCATTATGGGTTTGCCAAAAAACTCAGAAGGGACATGATTCTATTTTTGTGTTTGTTGACAGATTTACTAAGATGGCACATTTCATTCCATGCTACAAGACTAGTGATGCCACACACATTTCTAACTTGTTTTTTAATGAAGTTGTGAAACTACATGGTTTACCCAGGAGCATTATATCAGACAGAGATGTGAAATTCACAGGTCACTTTTGGAGGACAATGTGGAAAAAGTTGGGTACTAAGTTGAACTTCAGTTTAGCTTATCATCCACAGTTTGATGGCCAGAACTAGGTAGTTAATAGGATTTTGGGGAACATGTTGAGAAGTATAATTGGGGAGAATCCAAAGCAGTGGGATAAGGTGCTATCTCAAGCTGAGTTTGCATATAATGATTCACCAAACGGAAGCACATGGATGAGTTGATTTCAAATTATGTATAGAATGCATCTAAGGGGAGTATGTGAACTTTGTGACTTAGGTCAACTGGAGAAGAGGAGTGATGATGTGGAAGAGTTTGCAGCAAGAATAAGTGAGATACAATACCAAGTTAAATCAAGGTTACAACAGACTAACACCGGTTACAAGGCAAGAGCAGATTCCAGGAGAAGGGAGAAGAACTATGAAGTAAGAGATTTGGTTTTAGCACATCTAAGGAAAGAGAGATTTCCAAAGGGAGAGTATAATAAGCTGAAGACGAAAAATATTGGACCCTGTAGGATACTCAAAAAGTTTTCAGCAAATGCCTATGAACTAGAAATGCCAATAGGGTTTGGTATATGACCCATTTTTCAACATTGCAAACCTATATACTTATGTAGCAGGAGACACATGACAACTTGCAGAGGATAAAAACCCTATTGAAGACCTTCAGTGGCTGAAGCAAGTACCTATGGCCTAGGCAACAAAAGCTGAGTCAATCTTGGATATTAGAGTGGAAAAGCGTACCAGACAGAGGGATTACTTGGAGTACTTAGTTAAATGGAAGGGACATCATGTAGAGGAATCTACATGGATGGATGCTAAATAATTAGAGACAAAGGGTTACTCAACAACTGATCTGCTGAACAAGGGTTAAATTTTTTTAACCTTGGGAGTATGATGCAGGAGCATCGATGTGGCGCCAACAATGTGATACATTGGTCACGTCCTGTGGAGACTTTGAAGTGCTGAGTCATGAGTTTGTTAGTATGAGCTTTCAGTAGTAGGAAATCAGGAAAATGATGACTCCCATTGAGGAGATCAGGTTACATGTAGTTTGTTAAGGATAGTGAAACTTCCATCATGGGGAGGAGTCATTTGTTTTTCTGTTTTCGGCACCACTCTGTGGGGGAGTGGAACAAATAGGTTAAATATAATGGGTAGGATTCAAGTTGAGGGTTCTCAAGTTTGTTCTCAATCAGGGTTCTGAATTTTGTAGAGCTCTCATTTTTTAGAGTCTCGTTACTGGGAGTTGGTTCCCATTGTATATATTTGAGAAGCTGAGGGCCGAAACCTTATTTGTGTGTTTATTTCGTTGATTTATGAAGAAGTAGCAGTATGTTAAATCTGTAAATTATGTTTGAATGACGTTGTGTGATTGCTTGAGCTGAGGAGCTATATTTGCATTTGAATCTTTGAAGTGGCAGTAGAAATCTGTGTGAAAGTGTCTAATTGAAAATGCACGAGGGATTGACCGATTCTATGGTCAATCGTGTAAAACAGAGTGATTTATAGGTTAAACTTATTTGTAGGATGATGGACGACTGATATCTGGTCTAGATACAAATCTACGACTAGGAGCGATTTCGCAGTGCGAAAGTGCGTGACGAATAAAAAAGAACTTGTTGGTGAAATCAATAGTTGCACGTCGTAAAGACAAGGGGTGATCGACGATCTGGGTGAATCCCTGGAGAGATCAACGGTCGAGAAGGATTGCACTGGGATAACTAGCACGAAGGAAGGACCAGCTCATGTGCGTGAAATTCCATTCCAATCTGCCTCATAGATTTTGACGTCCATTGTTGATTCAGATCATATGGATGGAAAACCTTCCATTGATTGAACAAACAGATGGGTTAACGACCCAAGTGTGCATGGAATTCCATTGAAATCCTCTTAAGGGATTTTGGTGTCCACCGTCGATTCAGATCGGACGGCTGGAAACCATTCCGCAGATTGAATAAGTGTGGTAGTTAATGACCCCATATGGAAGCAGAATTTATATCCAATCGACCTTATCGTCAGCTTGGAGTCTGCCCTTGTAGTGGTTTAGAGGATCCTTTTGACTGGTTCAGAGAAGTTAATGGCGCCGCCAACTCAATGTTTTTGCAGAGGTTGATCGCTAGTGTTGGCGCAACTATTATGGGTAAGTTGACTGAATTTTCTATGTGAATTGCCGGTATGTTGTTTTCTTTAAATGAGCGGGTGTTTGTGTCTTGATAGCGTATAGATTTCTCCTTGTGCAAGTGGGTTTTGGCCACTGGTCCGACCTCTTTGCAAATTTTTTCTAATGTTGTCATTTTCTTTCTTGCTTAGTTGTTAAATTTGAAATGGCATTTACTCTTGTTTTCGTTTCGAGTCTATATTGGCTTCAGTTAGTTAATCTGATTTTTATTAGGGAAAAATTGTTGCATAGCTTCAAAATCAGTTGCATAGTGTGTTTGTCTGATGTGTATTGTTGTTGTGTTTTCACATGTTTTAGGAATCTATTTGCAATTTAAAATTTCAATTTACCATAAATAGTCATTGAAATGCTTGAAATTGCACTAACAAAAATCCATATTAAACATCAACAAGAAGAGGAAGATAACACGAACAAGTATTTTATGCCTATGCATAATCTTTCTCTTAAATAAATTATTTCAAAGATTCATGTCAAAGAACCTAACAAACCACTAGACCTTGCATGACCTTACAAGTTTTTTCCATATTGCTTAGAAGATTCCCATATGGTAAAGGTTCTCCATAGTTATCCCTTGTCCTTTCCTAATATTATTATTAATAAAATATCAATGCATTTTACTTTGATGAGACATATGCTAATTGATAAAAAAAATTATTGTCTAAATCAAACAATCTTACTTTCGGTTTCAAGAATATTTAATCTTTTCTAAAAACACAAGTTGTTGTAACTCCAAGTGTTCACCTAGAAATTTGTCTTAGACCTTATTAGTCTGTCTACATATGTTTTATACAACATATAGAAAATTCTTGCACTATTGGCCCATGTTTAAATTTATGTTGAAGGCGCTTGAAATACTCCCTTTAACAAGCAATATTCTAAAATGGCAAGATAAACTGAAATCAAGGGCCATTACAAACTTAAGATAGCTTGACATGGGATATATTGTTGTAGATTACATAATAGTTAAAGTTTCATTGCACATTCAAATATTCTAAGTATTATGGAAGGACAAATATTTTTGAATTTAAGAATAGTTATTTTGTTCAAGAAGCAGTGAAGTTAGGTCCATTTTACCTCAATTTGAATAAGTTCAAGTCCAAATCAACTTGGTCAAGTTATTTGATAATTGAGGATTATGTTCAAATTCATAGATAAGATAGTTGAATCAACAAGTGAAAATCAAATTCAAGTATAATCAACATTAATTTAGACGATTCCATGTGCTGAGTGGTTTCGCTACCATCGAACTTAGAGAGTAGTTTTGGGAAACCAATTATGAGACTATGATTCCATTGAAAAAGGTGATATGTATCATAGTGATTTTCCCATTTTGAAGCACATGGAAAGGTTGAAAGTTATACATGGGATTCCAAAAAATGCATAAACCAATAATGGAATCTATAAATTGGGGCACGTGGTTGGTGGATTTTAAACTAAGTGATACGATGCATTCAAATGGAATTTGACATGTATAAGTATGATAGGGAAATGCATACATAAACTGTCATACTTTTGGGGTCATTTAAATCCCAGAAGGAGGTTTATCAATTCAATCACAATGTACTCACTTTTGGTTAGGGCATGGTGTTTGATCCAGTCCATGCAATGTATGATAAATTTATTTAATCTCCAGATATATAAGCAATCATAAATAAGTACTTAAAGATGAATTTGGTTGAGGAAATGGAATTGCAAGGTTAACATAACCTCCAAATGGATGAGTTTGCATGTCATTATTTGGATGAATTAACATGTCAAATGGAGGAAAGTAACATGTGAATTAGGGGGATTGTGCCTCAAGTAACTTGTGACCCGAGAGGAATGTGCCTCATATTTAATGATTGATATGTGTGAAGCCACAGAAAAGAGACAGATTGTCCACCCTCAAAAGAACCTTATTTGACGGCATGCCCTCCACAAAATATTTCCATTTTGGTAAGCTCAAAAAAAAAATCCTCAAAAGAGGTCATGTTGGATTGCATGCCCTCCACATGGTACTTCATTTTGGGATTGTCACTAAAAGGGAACAAATTTTAATCCCTCAAAAAGGATGGTTGGATTGCATGCTCTCCATAGGGTGCTTCCCTCTATTTCACCAAAAGGAAATATGTAACTCTCTCCACATGTTTAATATATATATTTTATTATAATTAAACTTATTGTCATTCATGTACGAGAGTTGCTCTGTCATATGTCTTGAATATTGAGATGAACTTTTATTTCCTCATTATGTGGATTCATATTCACCATTGGGAGCTCTTCCTTTACAAATAAATTGGCATGCATTTCAAATTTCAATAGATTTTCCAACCTATGTGATTTAGTGCCTCAATCCATGCAGATTTGTGTGGCCAATTCCGTGGCGATTGCCTAATGGTTTAAAGGGATCAACATATTTGGCCTGGAAAAAATGGGGGATGTATGTCTGTGGCGCAACATAGTTGGCCTGGAAAAAATGGTGAATGTATGTCTGTGTTGTCTAATAAAAACCAACGTCATTCATCATGGGATTTCCTTTGCATAGAGAATGTGTATATCACAAATGGGATGTGCATTCTAGCTTCAAGAAGGACAATGAGTTGATTTTCAAATCTAACGAAAATAACATTGGTGAAGAAGGGTGAAATTTTTGGTTCAAGTGTCTTATTTCGAGGGAAATAACAACTTGGGAAATTTCTCGAGGATGCTCACTTGCACCTTGCTTGGAAACCCCAAGGGGATCTGATTAGAGGTAACTATGATCTTGTTGAACATGTATGCGTATTATGGAAAGACAAGCAACTATAAGGGTGATTCCTTAATTTTTTGAATCAATATTTTGGGATTTTCTTGGAAGATTTTTCCAGGCTATGTCCATGCATGATATCTTTTTCATTCACCTGTACAATGTTTTGGTCGATATGGTTTATCATTTAGGCGAACAAAATGATGAAGTTGAGTACATTCACAAGATAAGGATATGTGGGGCAGTCTTGAGCAATATCTTCCTGCACTAGGTAGAGAATCCACCTATGCCAAGAAAATCAATAGAAATAAGGATACACTAAGAAAAAAAGAATTCATTGTTAAAATCAATAGAAATTACCCTTTACTAAATCAATATAAATAAGGATACAACAATAAATCAATATAAATAAGAATTTATAGTTGAAATCAATAAAAGTAACCCTTCACAAGCCTTCATAGGCAACAATTTTGAATGGCCCAAACTGTAAATTTAGATATATTGTAATTTTAGTTGTTGGATTTGAACATAATTCTCCATGAAAGACAATACCAAAAATCAAGTGATCTAGTTAGTAGAATTATGAAGAGTAAGTAAATTTGATATGTCATAAAGGCAGATCAGGTGGAAACTCCTAGTGATGTATAGCTATATCATGACGAACATGGATTTTTTTGTCCTTCAGATTTGTTGAGACAACATTGTAAACATTGCTAAAAAGCTCATAGAGAGGAGGTTTTTTCATCTATTCCACACCTTGTAATGCATGTAGCACCTATATACATAAATAAAGAATTATATTTGGAAAATATTGGATTTGTCACCAAACAAAAAGTACACAAATGAAGCATTTCAGTTCAGGTTCTTTGTAATTATTCTTTCCCTTTCCTACCATCCAGCTTATGTGCTTTGCATTTTTGCAAGAACAATCTATGGCTTCCTTTAGAACTTGCTATGGATATCGTCGTTGCTGATCCCGTGGCAAATGGAAATCCTAATACCACTAAAGGATCCAATGTAATAATAACAACATAAGGTTCTTGGAACCATGAAGACGAGGCATAAATTCAATATTACGGTGAGAAAGACCAATAATTGTATCCATGAGGCTTTTAATTATAGGTCATCCTTTGGGACAAGGAATATGCAACCATTTCTTATATCTTTTGTCCCATGCATAGCCTATAATACTAAACTAGGAAATCATGAAATCATAAACAAGGAAACCACAATAGCACAAACAACGACAAGCAATAGCTGGAGGACATGTAGGAGCTCCAACATCAATAGGTGAAGGAGATGAAAAACATTGTTCGAGGGGCTCACAAAACATAGGAGAGAGATTTATGGCTACCTTGATATGAGGCCCCTAATTAGCTGGTTGGTTAGAAGACAAACAAAAATGTAAAACTTTAGGATTTGTTTTTGGGAAATTGCATAGAAATTATACTAACCCTCGTGGTGATTCCAAGACTCCTTGCTACAAGGCAAGGATTAAGAAGGTAGAAAAAATCATTGAATCAATCTCATAATCATAAAGTAGGAAAAACGTGTCGAACATAAGTAACAACCATATGGTAGGAAACATATATCACAAATATATATGTGGGAAGGATGTGTTTTAATTTAAGTAACAAGGAGTCTTCCTCACAATTTAGCACATGTTTGAAACATTAACACTTTATAGCCTCTTTTAGATGCAATTTTATCATGCGTCCATAAGAGTTGTGGATACTTTTTCCCTTGAAAGAGAGTTGAATTCAATCTTTACTAAAAAAAATTAAGGGAACCATCTCTAGACTTTGTTGATTTTATGCTTAAATTTAACATCCAAATTATCTTCTTAGATCCCATCCTTCGGGCCTTTACAAGTTCAACAAGACCACACTTAGGTATGAGTTCCATTGTAGGTAATTCATAATATATGGCATATACCCATACCACTTCTTCCTAGTATTCTTCATGGTGTTCATTTAGTTCTTGTTTCATATCTTCCTCTAACTTGTGCTTGAGTGTTGCTGAACTTTTCAAAAATACACACTACAAAACAAACACAAAATCAATAAATGGAAAAAACATAAAATCAACAAATAAAAACTTCAAAGCATGCTAAATTATAAAGTTTCCATACCTTTTATGGAATGAATAAATGCAATACATACATTATATTAATTCCAATGTTCTAGAATCTATTGTGATGTGACTACTAATTGCTTTACTTTGATTGAAGTTTTATATTTTTGAGATAATTCCAATGTTTCATTATGGGGTGAATTCATGAAAAGGGTAACACTTTTTAATTTTGGTATTTTAAATATTGTTTATATTGAAGCCACCAAAACTCATATAAGTTTAAGTCTTGTGAATTTTGATGTGCAGTAAAAAACAAAATTGTACGGAATTGTGTTGTCTTTCTAACAATATTTCTTTCAAACAAACTACTCATCCTTAGAGTTTTTTTCTCAACATTTGGAGGCATCTCATTGATGGATCATAGCATCAGGAATATTTCTAGCAATTATCCTCATTCTTAGGGTTACACAACCTTGTGAGGGCTAATGGATCTTCTTCCATAGTTTGGATTCGCTAAAGTACATCCATCAAACGTGATCTTCTCGTTGTACTCACATATTTATAGCTCAGCGAGACATGCAATGATTGGTTGGCGAGTTTGCTTCCTATGGTTATTTGAAGCAAACTCTTTCATCGTTTATGGAATTCCAACAACGATTTTTGGTCTTCTATAATTGCAAGCCATGGAAGACCACATACAAAAGAAGGAAAAGTATGAAGAAGCACAAGATGAGAGTCCATCTCTAGAACTCATCCCATCGCAGGTTACCCTAAAGTTTTTGCATGATCCATCTCAAGAAGCGGAAGAAAGGACCATGATGGCTACTAATTCCATTAATTACTTGAACATCCTATGCTCACTATAAATAATATGCGACACAGGTAATAACACGTCCCCACCACGTCCCAAATATTTTTTAGGATTGTCATTTACAAGTGTATCGACCTGTGATGATATACGATTCTGTTCTCGACTTCATCATAGCCGGTGACATGATATTTATTATTCATGAGTCATGCTATATTTGTCCATTCCATTGGGATGGAGTATTCTCATGTATCAGATACGGAGATGGGTTACATATGATCAACATCAATATTGACATGCAAATCCAGTTTCCTTGTTATAATAAAATAATAACTCATTGATAGTTGTTGTTACTGAACGGATACTTGAAGAATGTACAAGGATTGTAGTCCTCGAAATTGAACCTCTAAAGTTAGGGTTGTGTACAAAACACAACTACTTGTCCACAAGATGGTGGCATGATTCGTGGTTAGGATTTTGATATTCCAAACTGTAGAGGCATGGTTTACAATATGCAAGAGAGATGATTTAAGGCTTTTTAATTGAAAAAGTATCATGGAAGGAAAAATATTTTCAACATTAAGATTGGATATTTTGTTCAAGAAGTAGTGAAGTTAGGTCTGTATTATTTGAATTGAATAAGTTCAAATTCCAAAGCAACTTGATTGAGTTAATTGATAATTGAAGATTGTGTTCAAATTAAAAGATAAGATAGTTGAATGAATAAGTGAAAATCAAATTCGAGTAGAGTCAAAGTTAGTTTACATGCTTTCACGTAGTGAGTGGTTTCACTACCATCAAACTTCTAGAGTAGTTTTTAGTTTTTGGAAACTAGTTATGAGGCTCTGATTCCATTTAAAAAGGTGACATGTATCAAAGTGATTTTCCCATTTTGAAGAACATGGAAAGGTTGAAAGTTACACATTGGCTTCCAAAAAATGCATACACCATTGATGGAATCTATAAATAGGGGCACGTGACATGATGCAACAAAATGAAGAATTAGAAGTATGATAGGGAAACACATAATTGAAGTGTCATACTTTTTGTTGATTTAAATATTTGACTCCGATTGGAACTAGAAGGAGGTTTATTTGTTCAATCACAATGTAGTCACTTTTGGTTTGGGCATGGTGTTTGATCAAGTCCATGCAATGTATGCTAAATTTATTTAATCTTCAAATATATAAGCAGTCATAAATAAGTACTTAAAGATAAATTTGGTTGAAGAAATGGAACTGCAAGGTAAACCTCACCTACAATTGGACGAGTTTGTATGTCTTTATTTGGATGAGTTAACATGTCAGATGGAAGAAAGTAACTTGTGACACACGAGGAATGTGCCTCATATTTAGTGATCGATATATGTGAAGCCACACAAAATAAATAGATTGTACATCCTCAAAAAAAAACCTTGTTGGACTACATACCCTCTACATGATACTTCCATTTTGGGAAGCTCACCATAAAGAAATACATTGTCACCCCTCAAAAGAGGTAGCGTTGTACTACATTCCCTCTACATGGTACTTCCATTTTGGGAAGCTCACCAAAAGAGAATAGATTTTCATCCCTCAAAAAGGATGGTTCGATTGCATGCGCTCCAAAGGGTGCTTCCCTCTATTTGGCCAAATGGCAATGCGTAATCCTCTCCACAAATTAAATATATATTTTTATTATAATTGAACTTGTTCAAGTTCATGCACGAGACTTGCTATGTCATATGCCTTGAAGATTGAGAGGGAGTTTTATTTACTTATTATGGGGATTCTTATTGACCACCTTGAGCTCTTCCTTTCCGAATCGGCATCCATTTCAAATTTCAATGGCTTTGCCAACCTTTGCGATTCAATGCCTCAATCCAAGCAGATTCTTGTGACCAATTCCAGGGATATGGTCTGATGGTTGAAAGGGAGAAACGTATTTTTCCTGGAAAAAATGGCGCATGTATGCCTATGGCACAACATATTTGTCTAGGGAAAAATGGTGGATATAAGTTTGCATTTTCTAGTAAAAATGGCCAGCGTCATTCGTCATGGTATTTTCTTTGTATAGAGAATGTGTATATCACAAATGGGATGTACATTCTTGCTTGAGAAGGCTAATGAGGTTATTTTCAAATATAAAGAAAATAAAATTGGAAAAGATGGGAAATTTTTTTGGTTCAAGTGTCTTATTTCGAGGGATATAACAACATGGGAAATATCTCTAGGATGCTCACCTACACCTTGTTTGGAAACCCCAATGGGATATTATGAGAGGCAACTGCAATATTGTTGAGCCTGTATGTGTATTATTGAAAGACATGAAGCACTAAGGGTGATTATTTGAGTTTTTGAATCAATATTTTGGGATTTGCTTGGAATTTTTTTCCTAGAAAAGTACACAAGTGCTATATTTCTCACTCATCTTGACAACTTTTTGGGTGGTATAGTTTATCTTTCAGGATGATAAAACAATCAGGTTGAGTATATTCATATGATAAGGATATGTGGGGAAATCTTGAGCAATATCTTCGTGCACTAGGGTAAAGAATCCACCTATTCCAAGGAAATCAATAGAAATAAGGATACACTAAAAAAGCATTCGTAGTTAAAATCAACAGTAATTACCCTTCACTAAATCAATATAAATAAGGATACAATATTAAAATCAATATAAATAATAATTTATAGTTGAAATCGATAGAAGTAACGCTTCACAAGACTTCATAGGTAACAATTTTGAATGGCCCAAATTGCAAATTTAGAAAATTGTAATTTTCGCTATTGGATTTGAACATAGTCCTCCATAAAATACAATACCGAAAAATGAGCGATCTGGTTAGGAGAAGCATGCAGAGTAAGTAAACTTGATATGTCATAAAGGTACATCGGGTGGCAATCCCTGGTGATTCATAGCTACATCATGATGAACATGGATTTTTTATCCTTTAGATTTGTCAGAACAACATTGTAAACGTTATTGAAAAGATCATAGAGAGGAGTTTTTTCCATCCGTTCTGCACCTTGCAATGCATGTAGTACCTGAATACATAAATAAAGAATTAGATTTGATAGAGATTTGATTTCTCAAAAAACAAAAAATACATAAGTAAAGCATTTAAGACCAGGTTCTCAGTTATTATTCTTTCCCTTTCTTACCATCAAGCTTATGTGCTTTGTATTTTTGCAAGCACAATCTATGGCTTCCTTAGAACCTGCTATGGATATCATCATTACCAATCCCGCGGTGAATACAGATCCTAGTACCACTGAAGGATCCAATGTAATAACAACAACATAAGCTTCTTGGCACCATGACCACGAGCCAAATATTCAAGCTTACGGTGAGAAAGACAAATACTTGTATTTGTGAGGCTTCTAATTATAACCCATCCCATGGGACAAGGAATATAAAACCCTTTATTATATTTTCCATCCCATGCACAACCTATAAGACTAAATTAGGAAACCACAACAGTATAAACAAGGAAACCACAATAACACAAACAACAACAAGTAGTAGGTAGAGGACATCCAAGAGCTCTAGCATCAACAAGTGAAGTATATGAAAAACATTGTCCCAGGGGCTCATGAAACATAGGAGAGAGATATTTATGGCTACCTTGATATGATTTTATGTGGTTGCTTGGAAGGTAAACATAACCTTACAAATTTAGGATGAAATGTTTTGTAAACTGCATAGAAATTAATACTAACCCTTGATGTAATTCCAAGACTACATGATATAAGGCATGGACTAATAAGGTTGAAAAACCATTGAATCAATCTCACAGTCATAAAGTAGGAAAAATGCATCGAACCAAACTAACAACCATATGGTTGGAAACATATATCACACATATATATATGGGAAGGGCATGTTTTATTTGAAGTAACAAGGAGTGTTCCTCACAACTTAGCACATGTTTGAAACATTTACACCTTATAGCGTCTTTTAGATGCTATTTTCTCATTTGTCCATAAGAGTTGTGGATATTTTATTAGCTTTACTCAAAAATTAAGGAACATATTTAGACTTCGTTTATTTTATGCATAAATTTGGCACAGTAACTTGTAATGTTTGGTTGTTACTTTTATGAATTTTTTCACTACCATCTTTTAAAAAGATGGTAGTGTGGAAATCTGCCCAAAAACATGACCAACGCATCTTAATGCTAAAAAAAAATGTTGACTGATTTTCCCTTGAGCGTTAAAATGTTGATTGATTTTCCTTGAGCATTAATGCTTAAGACTTGAACAATTCTCCTTTCTTCAACATATGCATTTGTTGATAGAACTTAATGCTCGACTCACGATGATAAACATGTAAGAGTCATATTCCTTCAAAGAACAAATCATTCAATTCCAATCACTAAAGATTCTTAATATGCTAGTGTAAAGCATTCATTAAAAAGCTTCCTGGGCAATAGCATTCAGCGTTGCTATCAATTTACGCCTCCCATCAATTTATATTTCCAAAATCTATAGCCTTAACAATAGATAATTTTTTGGGACTTTGACGGATTTTCCCTTGGCGTACAATCTATAACATTTGATTTTAAAAGCTTATACTTCACTTGTAGCAGGGATTTCTTGTTCTAGACAAGGTATAGGTCGCAATGGGAGCAGAGATAGCATACGAGTAAGTTGCTTATGTTCCAGTATCAGTTAATGGAGTTTACCTAATTTACTCAGTTGATTCAGTAGAAGGAGATCCAGTGTAGGGCATGGGTAAGGCTCCTGTTCCGGCCAAGGTCCATCCTTCAATAGCTCACCCAGACCGATCACTCACACTGTTGGGCGAATAATATACCGCTTCTAAAGGTTAAACCATGTAATGAGTGGTACATGAGCATTTAACCACGGGCTTCATCGACAAGCTCTCTTGACACTTGGTGAAAATGTTGTCTATGGCTGGACTCTCAATATTGATCGCCTGAAATGTAATCTTTGCTGCATATCTTAATATCTTCAACTTTTTCACAACGTTCTTCAAATAGATTCGCATCATGCCCAACGTTGATCCATAACTTTTCCCAATACGTAAGGAATCCAAATTTGAAAATTCATAACTCTTTTTCCATGAGAAAAATAACATTTCCTTATAAATCAAAGGAAACCTTTGTTTATCAGCAAAATATCCCATCTCAGCTATGGGAGCAGCTTCAGCAAAACATCCCATTACAGCTTGGACATATAACTTCCAAATCATACATAGAGAATCAAAACTAGAGAATCATCTACATCGTACTTCTGCTGATTGCATCAAACATTAATGTACTTCCAATTCCCATCCCAAAACAGCCCAATCAACAGCATTCTACTTCTGGCAGATAAGTATTTCTAAAGGGGCACTCAGCTGGCAATCAAAAAACCATAATAGTACTAAACAATTCAATCATCTGGGATGATATACTGAAAAACACAATCTGAAAAAAGCTCATAAGAGCTGAGCTGAGCTATGCATGCTCCCTCAATATATTCCATGTATTCAAGTCGCCCATCTGAAATATGGAGTGCCTCCTTAGAGAGACGATACGCCTGAATGTTGAATTCTCTGTGTTACACCCCTCGAAGATGCATTTCGAAGCGCCTAAAACACTATTTGCAAGAGCTGTTGCAAGCTCAAAGTCATGAAGAGGAAAAATGCCCCGAACTGTAAAATGTGAATTAACCGAAAATTTTGTGGATGCATGCATACCCGGTGGTGTGGTTACAGTTTGTGGGATAGTAAACATAATCAGCACTTCAGTTTTGTGCATGTTCAAAACACAAACCCAATCATGGGATATTGTAAAGGTTTGTTTTGACAGAGATAGGGCAGGGTTACAATGCCCTCCAGACATGGTTGTATGATCATAGTTTATGCAGTCCTCCTGGCAGCAGGTCGAATGGTATCAGGACTTTTGTAGCAGAACCAACAATACGGTGATAGCTATTCAACTAATGCATGAGCTGTGGTTATCTAAGTCAGAGATCGTGATCATCAAAGGCAGACTGTGAGCGGAGATTTATACCACCATTGCTTTTCAGTAAAGGAGTGCATATTTGTCCATATAAAGAATTTCAACTTCTGCTATGTATTTCAGAAATCTGCCTAGCGGTGACTATTCCCGTTCTTTAAAGCATGCTATAACTGCCTCACAACTCCATGTTTCATGGCTACAGATGATGCTACTCTTCAACGTTCCTTGTATGCTCGGGAATCAGATGTGGAAAAGGCTTGTGAGATGTTTGCAAAGTACAAAAAATAGAAACAAACTTGTGTACCCCTTGGGTACATCCCAGAGACAATGAGCTGTGACGAGCTTAAGAAAATTCTGTCTACACGCAAGGCTCTTTTGGTCGAGCTTTAAAGAAGTACTTGGCAGTGGAGAAACATTATGCTGATATGATAAAGAGTCAATTTGACTTTCACTCTTATTGCTTGCGGAAGATGGCCCTTCATGCATATGTACAAATGTGGAAGTTTCAGGACCGTTTTCATTCTTTCCCTTTCTTCCATAGAGCTGCAGAAGGTGCTTGATCCAGCAATCGACCATTTACGTTTGAATGGGACCGATGCTGACTGCGCTGAAATTCAGATGTATGCATCACGATATTTCATACCAATTTCAGAGCTTCCGAAGAAACTTCCTCCTGTAATTCTATTGCTTCTGAAGACCGCGTGAGATAAGCGTTCACCAAATCGCCCCGTTTTTCCGGCCGATTTTTGATTAAAATCAGTCAAATGTTTGCTGTGAAATTGTTTATTTCGTTATTTTGGAATTCTAATAATCTTATTAGCCCTTTCCATACAAAATCGGGCATTTTAAAACTACCCAAATGATTAAAATTACGATTTAATTCCTGGAAAATATGATTTTCACCAAAATTGATCTGCCGGATTCCGGCGAGTCGGGGGCGATTTGGTGAACGCTTATCCTGCTCTCTGAAGACTAATGACTGCTTACGTGCGGTGGATAATGCCCTGGGGGCGAGCGCTATATACTGGACAGAATCGTCTTTAAGACGAGACTGTCCAGTGTCAGAGATGCATGACTCTTCATGGCATAAGTATGCCCATCAACTATGCTCATCCACTCCATACCTATTACCTATGAGGTTACTCTTCGACCAGCGGGAACTACTTTCCGGCAACTACTCTCCGGCAATCCAATGACTTTAATGTTGCGATTTGATGTAGACAGGTCCTTTGAATAGGTCCTTTGAATTAGGTTTCAGCCTTCGGTAGCCATAGACATGAGACCGTAATGGGGGAAATTTGAATTTCAATTTTCAATGCCTCCCTGTTTCATTTTTTATTTCGAAACAATAGGTATACTTTGTTGCTACAGAAACCGTAGAGCTTCTAGTAAGACACTCAGATCCAGATCCAGGTTGCTGTTGTTGAAGGGTTAGCATAACTTCTATGGAGTTTATCAAGATCAACGTGTACTGTTTCATTATTTGCTGGTTTGCAAGATCCATTGCAGCAGCAGATAATGGCAATCTTCCTCCTGCGCTGTTCGTGTTTGGGGACTCACTGGCAGATGCTGGCAATAACAATTTCATTCCCAAATGCACTGCTCATGCAGACCTTCCTCCTTATGGCATTTCTTTCTTCCGCCATCCCACAGGCCGCTTCACAAATGGCCGCACTGCGTTTGATTTCATAGGTATAAATGGCAGACAATAGTTTCTATTTTGTTGTTATTTTATATATTTACATGTAGCATTAACAAGTTGATTAGTTTGTTTATGTGGGAAGGATTTACTACTCTATTTGGGTATATGGATTTACTAAGAATTTCATTCATAAATTGTAAAATCCTAAAGATTATTTCTTAGAATTTTTTTGTAACATAGTATTGATTCATGTTCTTTGAATTGTAAGCAACATACATGGGGTTGCCATTCCCTTCACCTTTTCTTGACCCACAAGCAAATTTCTCTACTGGTATTAATTTTGCTTCGGGAGGTAGCGGACTGCTCGATTCCACAAACAAAGAAATGGTGAGTGCCCATTCCTGTCTTCAGTATTTCATTCATCAAATCTGTATTTGTTATTCTAAAACTGGAAGGATTCTAATTGTGGAACATATTTTCTTTTACACTTTGCCCCGATTGTTTTGACACTGTCTAATCCATCTCCTACTAAGCTTAACCTTGCAGAATATTATTTCATTGAGGCATCAAATATCGCAATTCACACACTTTGATTCAACTTTAGTGAAGAAGGATGGAAGTATTGCAGCTGAATTCTACCTGTCCGAGTCCTTATACTGTATTTCCATTGGAGGCAATGACATTAACAGCTACATGAATAATGTCACCTTCCAAAGTACTACTGCTCCTAAGGACCTAGTTACATCATTGCTCAAGAAATATGACCAATACTTAACAGTAAGTTTCAGTGTTTTTTGAAGGTTTCGAGATTCATATTATAAGTTTGCATTCAGAAATGAAGCTACTTACTGTATGATACTTATTCAGACGCTTTACCGTTCCGGGGCAAGAAAATTTGTTTTATCAGACATCTCCACTGTGGGATGCACTCCATCTGCGAGATATCTTGGGTATAATACATCCAATGGCGAATGTCTGAATAAGGCAAACAAATTGGCCAAGGAATATAATGTTGGTCTGAAAAAGCTGCTTAACCGTGCAATGCAGAAGCTCAAAGGAGCAATCATCATGCAACCCAATTCTTATAATTTTAGTCTCTCTGTTATTGAAAACGGCGAAGCCTACGGTACGTAAGCTGCCATCCTTATTTGTTTCGTTTGATATATTGTTTGGGATGATGAGGAATATTGTATGAAGAATATTGTTTGGTATCGAGTGCAGGATTTGGGGAGACGAGGACGGCCTGTTGTGGTGCAGCTAAATTTAACACGCAAGTGAGTTGTGCAGAATGGAAGTCAAAGGTAGTGGGAGTTGAAAATTACAAACCGTTTATTTGTAAGGATCCAAATGCGTACATGTTTTGGGATGGGATTCACCCCACCGAGAGGTTGAATGCCATCTTTGCTCGCCAAATCTGGACCGGAAATTCTTCGGTCATATCTCCATTTAATCTCTCCTCACTTGTACTCGGCATGCATACGCCTCGACGCTGACTCTATTAGCGACTTTCACACTGAAGTCTACTTTATCATCTTTGTTACACTTCCACTTCCATTCCTTTCATCGCTATACTTGGATTAAGTGTATGGTAAACTTGTGTGATTAATAATAGTTTTCAATTTGTCAAGAATTTATTAGATGATATAGCTTTTGCTATTTTATTCTTTATTCATCACATTTAGTTGATAAGGGATGTAGTCATACTTCCTGAAGTATTTATTTTAAAGTAGTGGTTTTTATGCTATTATTTTCACAAATATTAAAAGGGAAGAGTGAGATACTTATTATGTCCCCGCTTGAGGGAAATATATGAATCGCTCAAGGCGATTATTCGAAGTAATTTGTTGCAACTTTAACAAAATCATATAAATTTTCCTATAGTTTGTATTAATTTTTTTTTGCAAATTATTTAAATACTGATTTATCTTGCTTTTTATTGGTTTATATAGGTGACGTAGGCGTGGGACTTTGTGCCCCAAGACCCGGCGGCCGGCTAACGTCAGCAGCAT
>LPNX010808983.1:2717-16746 GCA_001517045.1 Pseudotsuga menziesii
TTTTCTAGATAGGTGTCGCTTATGCGACGCTTTCACGTGTCGTTTTTCCAACATTTTTCCTGGAGATCCGTCGCTTATGCGACGCTTTCACATGTCGCTTTTCCGACGGTTTTGCTGGAGATCCATCGCTTATGCGACGCTTTGACATGTCGCTTTTTCGACGTTTGTGCTAGATATCCGTCGCTTAACTTTCGCTACTGTCGAAAATATTCCGTCGCTTAACCGATGCTTTAAATTTAACCTACGGTTGCTTAGGTGTCGCTTAAGCGACGATTACTCAGGTGTCGGAAACCTGACGACAAGTTTCCGACGCTTAACAAAAAATCAAAGTGTCGTACATGCGACAGGGAAGTGTCGAAAATCCGACATGACGGCCGTCGGATTTTTGGTCAAAATGTAGTAGTGTTGAGGGTGAACAACAATCAGACATCAATAAGGTTGTGCACTTTTCACCTGGTGACTCCACTCTTAAAGGATCTAGACTTCACCGACTCCAATGGTGGTATGATCCAATAATCAAGTTTTCAAAAGAACTAGAAGACTCTGTTGGGAAAATGAGCTCGTTGTGAAGCTTGAAAATGCATGGTGGAAGGATAATATACTCAAGTTTTTTATTCTTCCAATATTCCTTGTCTTACCTAGTAAGTTTGTTCTTATCTTTTCCTAAAATTATCAAAATAGTCTTCCATGGTTCATTTCACTCGAAACAAAACTATGAATTTATTCCTCTATATCCTTCTTTATGAACTAAAAGCATTGCATCATCTTGCACATTTGATTCTAACCAATATATTTCATCTGAAACTCATGACATTAAAGGTCACCCCTGTGAACCTCATGAAACCACGGTTGGTAACATATCTATCTCACCTAACCTGGTCTCACCTAGTATTCCAAGCCGATACAAGCCACTCCACTTTCCTCCTATCCTCCATGATTTTCATGCGAAGCATTACAAGTACCTCCCCAAATTTGATGGAGAATCCAAAGACCTCACTGCTAAGAAACATTTACAAGCTTTTGAGCATTTATTTGACCTTTTTGAAATAGAACATGATGATGTTTGCATGAGGGATTTTTCCCAGTCCTTGCAAGGAGATGCTAAAGAATGGTTTAAACACCTGCATCCTAAGTCCATCAATACCTGGGAAGAGTTGTTTTGCACATTTTTGGAATTTTTGGGTAAGAGAAGGCCACTAGACCAAATACTTTCATAGTTTTATTCCCTAAAGAGGCAGGAGGGTGAAGCAATGTCTAGTTTTAATAGAATATTTGCAAGCTTTTATTATAACATGCCAAAGGAAATCCAACCTCTTGAAAATGCTGCTAAAATAACTATGCAACTACGTTTCCTCCTGAACTGTCATTACTTCTTTTGGAAAGAAAATCATCCACTTTGCAGTATATGTTTTCTTATTGTTTAGAAGTTGAAGAAAACCTTAGGATGTCCCAAAAATTGTCAGTTCAAGACAGTGGTGGTGAAATAAAAGATACATTAAAATTGGTTGGTCCACATAAACGAAAGGGGATAGTTCCTATTCATCTAAAGCTTTCCCTTACTAAAAAAGAGGTGGGTCAGCCTAATGATATGGAAGCAGGTGGTTCTATTGTTTTGTTTTCTGAAAGTTGTAATCTACTTAATACTGAGTTTTTTAAGGATGATTTTAAAAAGGATTTCAGTATACCCATGTACGATGAGTATGAAGAGGAATACCTGGAGGGTATACCAAAAGACTCAACTATAGAACCATGGTCTGCTACTGGAGAAAATCAAGCTGCAATCGAAATTCAAAGGGCTGAGATAGGAAAATATAATAAGTGTGCTGAAGGTGACACTCTACCTTTGTGTTATTCTTCATTTGAACTAATAAGACACAGACTTAAGGCCTCTAAGAAGAAATAGACATTGGACGATACTGTACATTTCATAGACTTGTTTGGAACATAAAACGATAAGAATACACAGTCATGCAGTCCCTCTCAGCTTATAGATACATCAGGAGTTTGTGATGAGTTAGTGGGTCACGAAGAAGAAGGTAAAGGTTCTCAAATAAATGCCTTCTTTAACTTTTCACCTTCGGGAATATCATCCCATAAAGAAGGATTATGCTTGTTCGATTCTGTTGAAGAGAAGGATGATGTTTGTGCTGAGGCATATAAAGAAGGTGAGGTTCTAGATTTAGAAGTTTTGAAGGAAAGGGTGGATATTTCATCTGAAAAACAGTCATGTAAATCCATTTCAAATATATTTCGAATATAATTCTGACAAATCGCTAGAGGAGTGGCATTTTGGACATCTTTCCCATGATAAACATAGGACAGAATATGATGGAAGTTTCCATGATTTGATCTATGACCCCATAGCAGAGTATATGGAGAGGCTGGGTAATGATAATGACCAGTTATACCTCTACTGTAAAGATAAATTTATTTGTTATAACCTTCTTCCATTATGCATTTATTCTCTGTTCTTAATCAAGCATGAAAAGGAAACAAAATTATTGGATAATTTTCTTGATTGGCTTCATTGGAAATCATAGTTCATTTGATTAGGCATTTATGCTCTGTTAGGTAGAGTAGGTAGGTACAAATAAGCTCGAGACCTATCAAGCATTTTTTTTAGTATTGTTCAGTTTCTTTTCGTTTTCAGTTACAAGTACAGGTTTGCGATCGCAGCTGTTCTCAGTTTCAGAGTATGGTTAGGAGCATGGTTTCCAAATTCACATAAATTTGTTACAGTAGTAGCTCAGAGTATGTTGAGGTTTTCGAAGAAGGAATAGGGGTAGACTAATAGATTTGTCACTTTCTCTACAGGTTTCTTTTCTACCTCATTGGGAGGATAGCATCACTCATGGAGCCAGCAGTTAGCACTATGGTTGAAATTGTGGGTTATGGGCTTGGGAGGATTCAAAAAAGGATCATGTTCAGTAAATAATTACACAAGCGCCTCTCAAGTTATCGAATCGACAAGTTCAGTCGGATAAGACCATCAGATGGAGAAAGGATCTCAATATACGGTGGTAGATCCTTCGAAAGGTCAAGACATGCAGCAACGAAAATGAGATAAAGGGACGTCATGGATCAATGATCTAGATTCACAATGGAGAAGATCAACGGTGGAGTGTGGTTCCACAGGCTGAAGATGCAAGGAAAGATTTAAATTTGGTATTTGTGAAGCATGTTAAAGAAGATAAATGATGAAAGGTTGAGATCAAGGTGAAGCCTGATCGACGGCCTGGGGCAAATCCACTAGGAAAACATGCACGAAACAAGGATCTTTTCCGAATCATGAAATGAATTAAAGTACGGAGATATCTGACGATGGAGACAAAAGTAGGTGCAAATCCATGGTTGTGGATAATTTCGCATTCTAAACTAGCACAGATAAAGTCGTGATTCCAAATTGCGAGAAGGGGTATTGGCTACAAAGATCAATGGTCATGACGAAGGGTCGAGATTGATCAATGGACGTGGGGGATTTCGCAACTTGAAAGTGCTCGCTAGATTGGATGAGGAAAAATTGGAAAAATGTTAACGTGCCCACGATCGGGTGGTCCAAATGAAGGTAGGTTGTAGATTGTGGATCTCTAGTATTTCACCTAAGGAAAGTTGTGAAGATGTTAACCTTGGGTCTTGTTATTGAAATCCCACACATAGAGGGATCGTATCAGGAGAAGAGGTTGATATACGGTGCATATAACAGGAGAATATCAATGGTTAAATATTGTAAGGGATTATAAAAGATAGCTACGTGGAGCCATATGATTCGTTATTCTGAGTCTCAAGATCTGTGGACTGCTTGACTGCATGAGAAACGCGAGCATGGACAGAATCTCCTGGTGAACCTGGTGCATATAGCACGACCTTAGGTATGATATAACCAATAATCATGCCCCTTAATGCCATTTGTGATAGGCCTAACGTGAATATCATGTCCGATGTCACCATCCTTCCTGGCTCGAGAGATCCGGCACATTGCTTGCATAGAAAAACAACGAGGAATCATGAAGTTCAGATGTTTGAAATGACGAATCCGGCCTCTACATGAAGCAAAGAGATGCAGCGAGCTGAATCTACTCAGACACCACCATCATTGTAAGTGAAAGGGTAAGAAAGGTCAGATCCAAATGCCTTGAACTAGCTGGGAAGCCACACAGGAAAGCGCTTAAAGTCTTATCCATGGCCGATAAGATAGCTTAACATCAGAGGAGGCAGGTTGAATGGATTTTCCACAAGATGAGAATATCCTCGCCCATGTGTCACATATGCTATTGTTATGATGACCAGTGTTCAAGTGTACATCCATGTTGGTGTGCTATCTATAGGTTGATCCAGCTCACCCTATAGAACACCACTTTCTAGAGCTATTGAAGCATGGAAATGGGTAAACATTAAGAGAAAGACTAGAAAGGTTGAATTATGTGAAGTTTTGAGTTTTCTTGCAGACAACAATGGCTGTGTGGTTCGAAAAGCTAGTTTGTCAGGGGGTACTGATGGTTGGAGAACATAAAATTACATTCCTTCGTCATCTTGGTTATCTATACTAGGAAATCGCCAACCATTGGGCATAGATGTTAAGCACTTAGAGAGATTCACCTACTTTCAGATGGCCCTACCTTCAGCTGTGCTATGTGTGGGTTTTTACATCCTAGAGACGTCCCTCCAGCACCTTTAGTTGTAGTCATGGCCTCCAAAGTCCTAGCACGTAACGATGGCTTCTCTGTTGGAGAAAATTCTTGGACTGGGACTGTATAGGTCCGAAGCCTTCATCACCGCCCCTATAATATCCACTTACCAACTTTACCAAGGGAGAGGAGGAGGTCAAACACACACTCAGCTGCTTGGCCCACATGAGAATCCTCCTCATAGGAGGTCAAGAGCAGTAGAAGAATGATAATCCACTCCGGAGGCTTATCACCATCAAATGCATAGCCACCCTTTTTCCAGTCCCCTCCTATAACAGTGTTACCAGACGAAAGGGGAGGTAGGAAAATGGTTGAGCATCAGAGCGTGGGTTTACTTGTCAACCTTTGAGCACCATGGTTTGAATAAGGCACATCGATCAAAGGAGGCAGAAAGACACGTCAGCAGTAGTCTGAGTCAACAACAGACCACTAGCAAGCGATATAAATGATCGTTTTCATGCCAAGTTACCTGAATGAAGAAAACTTTGCCCTGTCAGTCCAACTACCATGTACGATAGCTCCATAATGTCTGTTTAATATTTGTAAATCATGGCAATAGTAACACACTCTAAACTATTAGTGTTTGATTGTGACTGAAAATAGTTTCCAGACCTTGTCTCAGGGACTAGCCTCAGGTCTGAGATAGTATAAATTTACTCCTGGTAGAGAGAGAAAAGGGTTTTTTGGTCGAGAAACTTTCAAGGGCCGAGGCTCTCCATTGTAATTTGTTTCTGACTTTCCGTGATATGAATAAAATTGTGCATGAATGATTATTTTTCATGGTAGAGATTCCTGCGTCGTCTTTTCTTTCAATAAGTAACCTCCTTACGTGAATGTTTATCCTGTTTTTCATTCCAGTTTGTTATTTGCTTTCATGTTTGAACAGTAGTGTATAAGGGCCAGAATTCATCCTGTATGATCTCGGCCCTTTAATTCAAGCATTTTTAAAACAATTTCTTCTAAAGTCACGTAGAATTCATCTTGTAAATGCTCTGCATGATGGGTTATCTCCTCTCATCCAATAGTCACCTGCTAAATATCTCCAGATTGAAAGATGGACGGTTACCTTGCCTCTGTATGTAAATTTCCACGATTATTTACCTCCTGTAAAATGTTCCATACTCGGAATGTCGACTCCATTTCCAAATGGATCCCCTCTCTTATTGTCCCACCGAACAATATAACAACACACCCATTCCACTCAGGAATATGACCTCCTGACCGTTCTCGATTGAATATCCTGCATGAGTAAATTTGATAAATAGCGAGAGATCCCTCTTTAACTTTGTTGGGTCAGGACTATAGTCTAAAGTGGTTTTGCTGTTACCTGGGAATGAGCCTTTCACAACCTTTGGTTCAATTCTAGTTCTAATAGTTACTTTCTTTGCAAACCAATTGTAAAGTGCAAAATTCACATGCCCACTTTCGGGGAAATTTCTTATGGGGAAATTGCATAACTAGCTCGATTTTGACATATGAAAGGTAGAGTTAAAGGTTTGGATAAGGATGTAACATATAGAGACCATATAACATAAAAAATTATTCCCAAAAATAATTAAACACCATAGGAATCCATTCATACAATTTTAGTATAGAACTCATTCAGTATGGGATTCAAATACATGAAGACTAGTGATTTAATAACATGGAATTGCAAGAGTTTCACATATGGATTTCTTGGATTTCAACCCACAGAGCATAGGGAAATGAAATTATAGAGTAATAAATCATATATTTCTTTAAAAAAATCATCAATCCCATAGAAAATCCCTCATACAAATTTGATATAAGACTACTTCAAGTTTGAAGCCAAATCCATGAAAACTAGTTATTCAAGAGCATGGGAATGCGAGCCGTTCACACTGGAGTTTATTGAATTTAGAGCTACGTAGAATATTCTCATTAAATTATAGAGTTATAAATAATTTATGTCTTCCCCATAATCATCATACTTATAGAAAATCCCTCATACAAATATGATATAAAACTCTTTCCAAACTGGAAGCCAAACACATGAAAAATAGTCATTCAAGAGCATGGGAGTGCAAGCCTTTCATACATGGATTTATTCTATTCAGAATTAAATAGAATATTAAAATATGAGTATAGATACATACATAACATACCCAATATTGGGAACCAAACATCCTCAGCAAAGTGCAATCACCACTCCAACAAGTGCGCCATCAACATGAGTGTGGGGGAATGGAGAAGAAGGAATGAGAGAATAGGGAGATAGATGAGAATTCGACCGTATGGAAATTCAACCTGAAACTAAAACTTATTTATTAATCTCCAATTATAATTATGAATGGACTCTCCGTCAACCAACTTGAAAAGGAATCCAACTCCCTCGAAATTGGTTCACAAGAAGGGAGAGTGAACACTCATTGTGAAAAGAACAAGCAAAAACTCTCCAAGATGTCAAAGTCCAATTAAAAAATGATTTAAATACTTTCTAATTCATCATGAAATCATTTTATTGACTTCATGAGGCCTCCTAAGGTCGAATTTCCCTCCATGGGATTCCTCCAACTCATCTTAGTGGTTTATTAACTCTCATGACACTTGTCTTCCTCTTCATGCTCCCATTCTTTCCCCAATTCGAATGGCTACCTATAACTCCCAAATTATACATATTGGTGCATATTTTTAACCCCTTCATGTCATATTTATGCAATCAGGTATGAATTTTTCATACTTGTCATAGAATCTTTCATCATTTTTTGTCATGGAGTGCATGGAATCTCCTTCCAAGTGGCACACATTGTCTTCTAGTATCTTCCTCTTTCATGGGAGTTACTATAATTTACCAATTAAAATTACTTGAATCCTTATATGTTATTTGACACCACATTACCCTCCAATAGTGTTACATTACCCATGTGTTCGAATTTGGATAAAGGTCATTCCAAGTGTGTTGGGAATCTAGTCATCCAAAGGCTCCACAAGCTTCCAAGTTTCTTCATGAACCCCTGCCACCATATTTTCTTATCATTTATCATTTATGTGACCCATTTAAATGTGAATATGGTAAACTAAAGTCCTTTTGGGTACCATATCCCCTTATTACAAAATTTATGTCTCCATCTCAACCTACGAAAGTAGTAGGTTGGTGGAACATTATTTGCAAGTAGTCTTATTTGGAAATTATTTAATTGGGGACATGACATAGAGTACTTCCAAAGTGGAAACAATGCATAGTGCATGAGCCATATATTTGACAATATTATAATACTAGGAAGCTCTAGCACTAGGATTAAACATTGATTTGTGGTTTTTAATCATTGATGGACTTAAAATTGTGTCACGGATTGATTTTTCAATAGTGAGAGGATTAGTAGAAGGAGAAGAGGAAGAAGAAGGAGCCTTATAGGAAGAAACGCCTTCATCATTTTTCTCTGGAAACTTTTCAAAAGTCTATTTTCTTGTATTTAACCTAATTGTTTCAGCGGACATCATATTGATTTCTTCAATAGAAGAAGAGATACCATATAAAGACTCATGGTCTACTAACTGTTGTTGTGAGAGGAAAGGGTCAGTCAACACTGTCAGCATGGGATTATTCTTTAAAAATTAATTAATCTCTTCACGTCTGGGACAATATTTAGTGAAGTGATCATTGCGACACAAGAGGTAGGGATACTTATATTTCTGTTTTGGTTTGGAATCATTTCCGAAGTTAAAGTTTTTGGACTCTCCTTTCGATTTTCAAGTTTCTTGGATTTACCTTTACCCTTATTCTTGTTCCCAGGTGATTGTGAGGATTGAACTACATTCACCTTGAAAAAAACAGTAATGATTTGAAGTGGTTTTAGGAGAATAATAACTTTGCTGCTTAGTGTATTTTCTGCATATTCGGGTTGAATAGAATCTACTACACCATCCATGGGAGGTTCAGAAGGTGTTTTGGAAGGATCATGGTTGAGATGAAGAGTGTGAGGGATTAAGTCATACAATTGTTTTGATTGGGAGTAAGCCAAGCACAATTAATGTGCATGAATGATGTCTTGTTATTCATTAACAACACCTCCCATGGAAACAACTTATCTGGAATAAGAGCTTTGATTAATATTCGTCACCTCCTCCACTCATGAATATGAGTAGATATGTGGGTAGAAGTGGATTGGAAGAGATAAGTCAAAAGTTCGGTACTAGTTTCATAACGAATAGGTATCTGAAAGTGTGTAAGGAATTATGTCACCAAAGAGTTAAAATCTACAAACGAGTGTTTCGGAAGTTCGATATACCACTTTTTGGTTGTACCGGTTAAAGTTCCATGGAATACCTGTAAACGAATAGAATAATCCATCAAGGAGTTCGATGAACACCATAGATGGAACAACATTACATGATTCTTAGGATCTTCACCTCGTTTTCCATAAAACGTTGGAATGTTTGATGAAACTTAACTAGAATAGTTGGCCAAAAAGGGTCATGTAAGATGGGATCATTTATCAATCTCAATAAGCTTGGAAAATCCAATGTCGCCAAAAAGGGAAGTTGCCTGTTTGGATGAGGGTAGTCGTAATACTAATACGATATGGAAACCCTAGTAGGGTCATAGGTCGGTTGAGCTTGTACATGGTAACACACATATTGTTGATAGTTAAGAACATTCTTCCCTATAAAATATTTACTAGGGTTATGTTGGGGTCCATAAACAAGTTGTGTCCATTTATTTTTAATGCCACCTGGGTAAGGTACATACAAAGGGTTATTGTATTGTTCCCTAGTGTAGTGTTGGTTACCAACATTAGGCTATTGATGTTCAATCCAAGCAAATGGAGGCTGCTATGAAATACGAACATAACCACTGGATCCACTAGATCCTATAAATGAGGCATGGCTCTCAAAATATTATGAAAAGTGGGCACATAGGGACCTCTAGTTGCAAGGGATGTAGAAGGAAAATTCCGACTCCCAACTACATTAGGAAGGCATGTAAGTACTCCTCAATGAAGTATTTGAAGATGGATTTTGGGTAGAATCTAATATTTCCACTGGAGTGGTGTGTATAACAAAGTGTTCACTAAGTCTAGTAAGTATAGCAGTAGGAGGAACATTAGCAACAACTTGACTAGACAACATTGTTAAGGATCTACTAAGGAAGTGACTTGGTACTAGATAAGGAAAATTCCTCCCAGTGATAGGATTTAACTCCATCAAGGGGACATTAGTGACACAGGTAGAACCAAACTTAGAAATAGTTGGCCTAAAGTAGTTTCCCAAAATGGAGCAGCTGGACCAAACATAGTAACAACTAGATCATCTGGGTTAGGATAGTTGAACATAGACCCTGCCGGATTATGTATCGAAAAAATATGTATTTTAAGAGGAGGATTGTTCTTCTATCTATGGAAATGAATAGTCAGTAATACAAACATTGGCATGGACAGAAAACTCTCCCCCATCTTTTGTCATAGGAACTCCTTCCAATTCCAGAAGAGACCCACTTCCTACATCTGAATTAATATCCATATATTGTTCCATGAGAGATTGGGTTGTAGTTTTTTAAGGGTGTTCTGGTGATAATCCTTGTATCCGACGGGATCGTCTCAAGGGTTATTCGGCCATCATTATAAGCCAAGATGTCTTTAAAAACCTCTAACTAAATCAAACAAAATAAGCACTACCCAAACTAAGGTGGAAAGAAAAAAATGTGAGAGGAGTGGATTAAAGGTCTATATCCTCACAGGATTTTTCGAACCATCACAACTTACAATATACATAGGGTCTAGTAGTATAGCTTGATAAGGAGGATTCAGATCGTACCCTTTCATGAATACTAGACTACTTGGACAGTACATGCGTAGTAGATCCCCAAGTGTTATTCTCAGTGTATTGTGACATTAAGATGATAAAAAGGATTTTCTCAGATGATCACAGGATCCCTAATGGTCTCTCTCGATATGCACAAGGTACGTGGGATATCTAATCCGTAGTACATGAAGTACCTTTCTATATAACACATGAAGGGGCCTTCAGATATATCATCGAGTACATGAAGTACCTTTCTATATAACACAAGGGTATATGAAAGGTCCTTAGATATACCAAAATGTACGTGGAAGAACCACACAGTCTTCAAGATGTAGTGCAGGAAGATAATGAAAGATCCTACATTTAAAGACGCCAGAACACGTCCACAGGGACTTCACTTAGTGAACCTATCACATAGCACATAAAATCGTTGGATATTAAAGAATACCCTTAATTTCCAGAGATATTGAGCCAAACTCTTTTTGTTGAAACCCCCTCCCAATAATTAAAACCTCCTCCCCACCCATTTTTATACCTCAAACCTTATAAACCACCCTACCCACCCCCACTTTAAACCCCTCATCCCCCCCAATATCTGCAATATATTGGTTCAATTTTTGATAATTTTAAAACCCACAATATGAACTAACGTGATAGGATATTGGTCAACAAGTGAAAACCCCATGAACACATCTCTAACCTATCACACCATGTTGAAAATTTTACCCTAGACTAGCACTTTAATTTTATCTGGATGGTTAGGTGAATGCATGAGGTGAATACTCGACTAGTAAACAATGCAAGTATGAAAATGCAGATCGTTCATTTTATCATTTGAGGGATTCCCTACTTAAGAGAGGGAGAGAGGTTTGATTTTTCTCTAAAACACAAAATAAATCCCAAACAAAATTCAATCAAAACTTTACTTTTTTCGTTCCTAATGCAAACAAAACATAATTTTGTTCTTGAATTGAAAAGAAATCATATTTTTAATGAAGAACTAAAAAATATCACTATGACTTTGTACAAAAAAGCTTTCAAATGTTCCAAATAAAGCAAAAATAAAATAACTAAAAAAAATATTTGTGTTTTTTTTTCGTTATGGAAAGAAGGAAAAACACAAAATTGAACACTTGAAAGTATATGAAACTAATCAAGGGTCCTTTCCTATAAAGTTTTTTTATGAATTTTTTCAAATTTTGATAAAAAGAAAAGCACACAAAAGTTCTTTTTATAACTAACGAAGAAAAATGAAAAGATATTTTATTGTTCCCATCAAATATGATAGAGTTCATAGATCTAATGGAATGAAATTATTTTCAAGACACCAAAATTTCAACCAACAACAATCATGGAGCCTTGGGAACCAAAAAAAATAAAAAAAATTCAAAAGAAAACCAAATCAAAAAATGAGATTAGTTCCAGAATCTGAATCACTACTGTAACTATCATATCACAATCTTGAAAACTGAAACATACATCTAAAAATAAAATTGCAAACTAGAGCTCAAAATACTTACTTGGCACCATAGGTTATTGGTTGACACTAGGGTGTTAGTAGTCCAACACCGCATGTTGGAGGAAGGAACAGAGTTATGGTACTGCTTCTTTTTTACTGTCAAAGGGTGTTGGCACCAAATGTTCCAAGAAAACAAAATGTAGTAACATAGGCCTACCACACTTAATACACATCCCATGGGCGGTGGTGCAATTTGAAATTTGAAGATAATAAAAATAAAAAATATGAAAGAAGAAGTTAATTAAAACATGAAATATAAATCCCAAATATCCACTGGAAAACCCAGTGAGCTAGAGTATGAAGATTTGAAGGTGAGAAGAGGAAAATTTATCAAATCAAAAGGAAAATGAAAAATTCAACTTACCAAATACTAAGAATTCTCCCTTGGTATGGTCTCTGTTAAGTCAGTAATTTGTTTCTTCAATTTTTGTTTGATTTGCATTTTATTCCACGTTACTCATTTGCTTTAGTTTGGTTTTTTGCTTCCTTTAAGAGATTTTTAGTTTTCAAGTGAAATTTTGAGCTTTTGCCTTTAGACTTTTTGTTTTATTTTTGATCCCATAGATTATTGAAGGGTTTTAAAAGGTCATCATGTTGAATAATGGACTCACAAATTTCATTACAAGAATACTCATCACTCAAACAGCTTTTAAACTTCATGCAAAATGACAAAAAGTTCTAAAGCAGCATCCAGTTTACAGTGAAATGCACAGATCACTGAGAATTCTGCTCAGTTTTTCCTGTTTTGGGTTATTGAAGTAAAATGCCTACCACGAGCTAATGAAGAGGAATTTTTGAAAACAAAAAGAGGTTTTTGTTTATACGATACCCATATACAAAAACCTCTCTCCGTTTTGAAACATCTATCAAGGTTTGAAAGATTCAGTTTAATATTTGAAGCCTATTTTTCAGGGATTTTAAATATTTAATATTTTCCTGTTTTAATGTTCAGTTTGCGGGGAAAATTATGATTGAATGGAGATGAATTTTTAAAAACCAATAGAAATTTTTGTCCATCACGGACCCATTTAAAAAAACCTCTCTCATTTTTTACACAGGTGTCACCAATTGAGAAATATGGAAGCTTCTTTGACACCTATTTTCCAGAAATTCGCCATATTTGCCAGGAATCCAATTTGCTATTTTTAGTCAATTAGTTGAGTTAGTTAGTGAATGTAAATGCTTGGTAGTTTCAATTTTGACCTAATGAAGGGGAGATAGAACTACTTCTTTGTAATTATAAAATAGGGACAAAGGGACTGAAGAAGGGTTCGATTTTTGGGATAGCTTCAGGAGGTCTGCAGACTTGTTCATGAGTTCAGACTTGTTCATGAGTTAAGTATAAAGCTCTTGTATGCATTTGATGATGAAACTATGAGATATATGACACTTTTATCCTTCATTTTCTGTGTTGGCTTCATTGTTCAGCTTGTCTAGTTGCTTAAATGATATATTCATTTACTGGTTTATGTTTATATGCTGGTGATGCTTGTCTTTTATGAATGAACTTCAATACTGTGTTCTGTTGGATCTTGTTGAATGTATTATGCATCTTTGTCATCTTTTGTTTATGATTTAGTTATTAATTTGCTCATGAGTGTATTCCCTGTCTTTCCCCAAAAGTTTACAACCACTAAAACATTCCAGAAAACCTAAAACCTACTTTGTTTTATCAAGTTTTATTTGAGTGTGTGTTGGCTTGTTTCTCTGGCCTTAGAAACAATTTCTGCCACAAACATCTTTGGCGCCGTTGCCGGGGAACGAAGCTGAAGCATATATTCCCTGGGATACTCATCTATTTTACTGGTTTAAGAGGTGGACTTAAACCAACACTTTTTGAAGGCTATTTTTCACCAAAGTTTGACACAGTGGCTACTATAGGAGTTGGAAGAATTAGAAGGTTTCAGTCATCCCCAGCTTTATGCAGACCTAATTAATTTGAACTACTGTCACCCCTTTCTATTTCTGAGGAGAAGAAACTAAATCTGTCTTGACAAATTAATTGGCGACTCCACTATTTCAAGATGCAGAGGCCAATGTCCATGGAAGCTATTGTGGCTCG
>LPNX010808983.1:17643-34161 GCA_001517045.1 Pseudotsuga menziesii
CATTTTATATACCGGTGTGAGTGAAGTATAATAAAGACTCCATATCCCAATGGAAGTTTTGCAAATAGGTAGATAAGGTAGCAGACAGAAGGCACTGGTCTACAGGTTCTTGAAGCCTCGCAGGGAGGACTTCATCCCGCAGCTGGAGCCAGATGTTAAGTCACTCAAACAGCTTTTAAACTTCATGCAAAATGACAAAAAGTTGTAAAGCAGCATCCAGTTTACAGTGAAATGCACAGATCACTGAGAATTCTGCTCAGTTTTTCCTGTTTTGGGTTATTGAAGTAAAATGCCGACCACGAGGTAATGAAGAGGAATTTTTGAAAAAAAAAGAGGTTTTTGTTTATAATATACCCATATACAAAAACCTCTCTCAAGTTTGCAACAGCTGTCAAGTTTTGAAATATTCAGTTTAATCTTTGAATCCTATTTTTCAGGGATTTTAAATATTTAATATTTTCCTGTTTTAGTGTTCAGTTTTCGGGGCAGATTATGATTGATTGGAGATGAAGTTTTAAAAACCAAGAGATTTTTTTGTCCATCACGGACCCATTTACAAAAACCTCTCTCAGTGTTTACACAGGTGTCACCAATTGAGAAATATGGAAGCTTCTTTGACACCTATTTTCCAGAAATTCGCCATATTTGCCAGGAATCCAATTTGCTATTTTTAGTCAATTAGTTGAGTTAGTTAGTGAATGTAACTGCTGGGTAGTTTCAATTTAGACCTAATGAAGGGGAGATATAACTACTTCTTTGTAATTATAAAAGAGGGACAAAGGGACTGAAGAAGGGTTCGATTTTTGGGATAGCTTCAGGAGGTCTGCAGACTTGTTCATGAGTTAAGTATAAAGCTCTTGTATGCATTTGATGATGAAACTATGAGATATATGACACTTTTATCCTTCATTTTCTGTGTTGGATTCATTTTTCAGCTTGTCTAGTTGCTTAAATGATATATTCATTTACTGGTTTATATTTATATGTTGGTGATGCTTGTCTTTTATGAATGAACTTCAATACTGTGTTCTGTTGGATCTTGTTGAATGTATTATGCATCTTTGTCATCTTTTTTTTATGATTTAGTTATTACTTTGCTCATGAGTGTATTCCCTGTCTTTCCCCAAAAGTTTACAACCACTAAAACATTCCAGAAAACCTAAAACCTACTTTGTTTTATCAAGTTTTATTTGAGTGTGTGTTGGCTTGTTTCTCTGGCCTTAGAAACAATTTCTGGCACAAACAGTCTCCAAATTTGTTTTACATTAATTCTTCAATCTATGCGGACACAGACTATTTCCCTAGTCTAGATTATGTAGATCTAGAAAAATCAAGAACAACTACATAATTTTCCCTACTATATCAAATTACTTGGATATTGAGCTCCCATACCTTATTCGAAGGTCTTCATTGTATCTTGAATGTTCTTTACGATCCAACTTGTGTAGAAGAGGATACCTGCAATAGACACACAAGAACAATCAAACAAAGTGAAAGTGACAAGATAATAAGATAATCCTATGTTAATGATAAAGGAGAAAAATAATAGACGATATAACATGATACATACATTATCTATGGGAAAGAGAGAACATACTTATATTAAATTGAGTAGGAAAGAATTACAAACAATCCTTGATGTTGAGAAGACCTTCCAATCGACACTTTTCCTCTAAGCCTCACCTAGCTTCAATGCATCAAAATTTCAGCACTATTTGGCTAGCATTTGGGTTCTCTCACTCATTTATTTTTCCTCAACCATGTGGGGTTAGGGTATATTTAAAGGCCAAAGAGGATAGAATAGGTTGAATATTTTAGGGAGAAGGTTAAGGGATCATCCTAAATATGGAGGAAGTTGAGTTCCACTTATGCAAATCAGTTGGGATGAGGTTCTACAAGGGATTGTTCTAGAAACTTCTCAAAATCATCTATTTTTTGCATTTTGTGAAGAATACCAAACTTTGCAAGAGGACAAGGAGCATTGATAAAGGATAATTCATGATGTAATAAGGAAAAGAGGGGAATCACCACACTTTTCTAGTGTGCAATATGCATTAGGTATTTTTGGCGCCTCATGTCAATGGGAAAGGTGCGGTAGTGCTTCAATATATGAAAAAACACAAAGGAAAATCTTCTTCCAATCAGTTTTGGCAATTCATACTCTGAGGGATCGAGGTAAAAACTAAAGTACCAATCTCATGAAAATGATGGTGATGATATTCAAGTGTAACATATAGTTTGTGCAAGCTAGGTTTTAGAGACAAGCTAAGGTTTGTGTTGGCTAGAGCTTCTACAAGCTAGTGTTTCTAAAAGATAGAGATTCTACAATTATTAAATTAGAGTTGTTTAGGCCAAGGTTGGTGAGTTAGAGTAGGTTATGTGGTTTAAGTTAATGTAGACTATGTTATCTCAATATAGTCTAGGTTATAAACGTTTAGTGTCTAGGCATGGTAGGGTGGATAATATAGTTGAGGGTGGAGGGTAATGTAGGTTTAGGTAGGGCAGGGTAAGTTGGGGATGGATAAGATTGTTTGTTGTCAATCCAAATTAGGTTTTCTAGGGCTAGGTTTTATAGAATATAGGGATTCTACAAGGTCAATGATATGAGTTAGGGTTTAGATACAATATAGGGTTTTCAAGCTAGGGTTTAGATACAAGATTAGGTTTGTACAGATTAGGGATTCTACAAGTATTAAATTAGAGTGGTTTAGGCGGAGGTTGGTGGGTTAGAGTAGGTTGTGTATTTTAAGTTAATGTAGACTATGTTATCTCAAGATAGTCTAGGCTATAAAAAAAATAGTGTCTAGGAATAGTAGGGTCGATAAGATAGTGCAAGGTGGAGGTTAGTCTAGGTTTAGGTGGGTAGGATAAGCTAGGTATGGATAAGTTAGTTTGTTGTAGGTGCAAATTAGCATTTCTAAGGATAGGGTTTATAGAAGGTAGGGATTCTACAAGGTCAACTATGCGATTTATGGTTTATATATAAGTTAGACTACAAACTGGGGTTTTCAAGATAGGGTTTGTGCAAACTAGGGTTTAGACAAAAGATCAGGTTTGTACGGGCTAGGGATTCTACAAGCTAGGGTTTCTACAAGCTAAGGATTCTACAAGTATTAAATCAGAGTGGTTAGGCTAAGGTTGGTGGGTTAGAGTAGGTTATGTGGTTTAAGTTAATGTAGGCTATGTTATATCAAGATAGCCTATGCTATAAACTTTTATTGTTTAAGCATTGTAGGGTAGATAATATAATGGAGGGTGGAGGGTTGTTTAGGTTCGAGTGGGGTAAGCTAAGATAGATATGGATAAGCTAATTTATTGTTGGTGCAAATTAGGGTTCTAGGGATAGGGTTTGCAAAAGTTAGGGATTCTACAAGGTCAATGATACAAGTTAGGGTTTAGATACAATTCTAGCCTATTTTAAGCTAGATTATGGCATTTTTAAGGCCAATGTATTAAAATTAAAAAAGTATTTTCAAGTTTTATAAAATTGTAATTACTCATCAAGTAACGATATAATGAATTTATTAATTTTGAGACATCCTTATATGGATATTACCATGGAAAATAGAAAAACATATATAATATTGCAAATGACAAATTAACATTCCTCTTTGTCCTCTTTCCACATAGATCCTATTATGTCCCATAGACTTTGTTATATAGTTCCCAAGTTACTATATAATATCCTTAAGATCGGTGATTGTGTGAGGCCAATAGATAGCAACATTTATCTATTTCATCAAGAACAAAGTGAGTGAAATTTGCTAAAAGAAATAGTAAGATATTATCATTGCAAGATGTTGTATGGTCCATTTAAAAAAGTTATATTTTGAATATATTTAATTTTAGATGAATCATCAAGGATAGTATTATTAGAATTGAAGTTCCATTTAGATCTTCAATCAAATAGTTCTGAATTATGATTGCAGTAAAAGGAGAATGAAGATACAAACTCAACAAAACAAACCACACATGAAACAGATGAGTGTAGCTTAGGAATTTATAGTATCATTGTCATTAATTAAATCCGGTGTTACAATAGTTTACATAGGAAGAATTCGAATGCATTAGGGAGAAATTCGAATCTACCAACTGGATCTGATTGTACCTAATTGACTAGCTAACTCATGGTGTCTGAATCAATATCAGAGTCCAATAGATCAACTCCCAAATAGTGTTAGCTAACTAATTGTGATCTAACGGAAAGTAACTAGAATCAAACTAAGACTAACTAGTACCAACTCCAACTAACTAATGGAGGTTGGTGTCAGGACTCCCAGTGGCTCCTAAAATGTAGGGATTGGTCTAGGAGGCACCCAAATAGATGCATTAATTCACAGTAAGTGGTAGTTAACCTCTATCAATGTCCCCCGCACTCTAGTATCTGGTACATGTGGACTCATTAGGCCAAGTGTACCCAATTAATTAATTAATATTCCTAAGTTAGGATAAATAATCTAATAGAAAATATGGTTAAGGGAGGATTAATAATCCTAACACCTCCCCTGAATCCCAACTTGGAAAATTGTGGGCCCTGGTAATAAGAACATAGGTCACCAAAATACAACCTAAAAGAAAGTAAAAAAAATGTTTCTTAATACAACCGAGGAAACAGGGGAAAACCTCATGGGAAATGACCCCCCCCTCAAAATAAGCAGGAATATATATTTTGAATAAAAACTTATGAAATTTTTTGCTACTATGCAGCAGCAAATGCAGTATCTTGGTTCTTCTATGCAGGTAAACCTATGAATCCAAACAAAATGCTTATGTTTGGAGGAATATTCCTCTTTGGAAGAATAATAATGTACTCAACTGAATCAGAAATATAAACAGTTGCACAGTGAAAACTGGACCCATCTAAAGTAGCTGAAATTAACTTATGAGAGAGAAAAAGTTCTTGAGAATTCGAACCATGTGAGGAACACCCAAGAATATGATATATTTCAGCCTTGAAAAGCAAACAATAAGTGGTAAAATCAACCCCAAGTGTTAGGAGAAAGTGTCCAAGGGGATGCAGAATGTCTTCCTCTTTACTAGTTCTGTGAGGGAATGAGCATGTGACCAAAGGTAGAGAAGCACTGGGACTATGGAGAGAGAATGCTTGATCTCCATAATCTGATATTTCTTCAGAAATAACCAATAATTTACAAAATATAATATCATAAAACTCATAAGGGAACACTAACATCGAATCCTCAACAACAAAATTTTAGGAGACTTGCAGTGCTTGATTTGTCACACCAAAATTGATGAAACCAGTTACAAGCAATCCTGAAAGCTCTTTAATATTAAAAACTAAAGCACATATTATCAGATCAAAAAATAAATCAGATCCAAAAAATTTCATATCAGATCCAAAACTTGTCTCCACCGAGATGGTAGGTGCACAATTTTCTCCTTCTTCAAAATTCCGAGTTTTTGTGCATGCAATCTGGTAGGAATTTACTAGAATCTCTAGATTAATGAGAGTGAAAGGATTACTCCTATAATATGATATTATTTCCATAATATCCATGGTATTACTTATTTTCATACCAGAAACATTATTAGATATAGAGAAATCAAATTCCTCTACCTTTTCTAAAACAGTCACCTATAAACTATGCATAAAATTTAAAGAATCACTGGAGAATTTTTGCAAAGAATAGAAGGAGTGTTTTTCTTCAAAAACATAGATTCAAATGTCTTCTTCTAGATCATCCATGTGAGGAGATGAGATATCAGATATTTCATACACTTCTGGAGCGGAAGGAGAAGGAGTCACTCCAAGGAGACATTCTTCAATTTGAATTGACTGTAGGGAAAATTTTGCTTCTTATTCATCTTCAACAATTTTCTTTTCTATAGAAGAGGGAATGAACTCATCATTCTATATTTTATACGAACCTCTCTAAACATTTGGTATTTTACATTCATCTCCCATATGACTGCTAGGTCCTCCTGATATAGGGAAATTGATGAAGGATTTCCTGGAGGCAACCATGTGGTTGGATGCTCCAGAATCTATCAAATAAGCCTTCAATGGAGAGAGGCTTGCATGCAAGAATATCTCATTTTATTCACTCTTCTCTTCATCATAAGAAATCTCTGCACCTTGTGGAATGACGATATTGTTCTATACACATAGATCTTTCATCTGGTCAAGGGTCTTCTTCATGTACAGGTCGTTTGGATGAAAACCCCTCATACAATAGGGACACTTGAACTTCTTATTTTTCTTAGAGCCGGAGTTTCGTTCAGAAGTCTATTGATTATGTTTAGGCTTCGAATCAGTTTCTTTGGGATCCTTCTTCTTTTATTTTCCTTTGGCTTGCACTTTGTTGGAGTCAGTAACTAGTGGAGCTCGATATTTGGAGGTCTTGATGACTCCCATTCGAATCAAATTTTGTTACTCCTTGATTAAGGAATCGGAAAATGAATCAAGTGAAGGAATATTCCAACCGGGGAATCCATCCTGCTTGGAATGAAATATAGAAACAAATACATAACACTTAGGACCAAGTTTGTTGACTATGGAGAGGACATTTTTCTCATCCTTCCATTCTATTTCACACTGTCTGCATTGATTTGAAAGAGACTTGAATTTAGTAAAGAATTTCTCAATAGTTTCGAAATTGCTGGGATGTAAGTCTACCAACTCATTCTCCAAGAGGTATCCTCGAAGCTCATGTTGTTTTCTAAGCAATTATTCAATATTCTCCCAAGATTCTCTGGGTGTCCTGAAACCTTCAACATGGAAGAGGATATCTCTGGATATATGAGTGCATAGATAACCGAAATCTTCATCACAATGGTTCAAAAACTTGTTCTTTCCAACTAGATGATGGGACTTAGACTCCCTTCCAATTATTATCCTGAGGTAGCCATGCTTGTGCAAGGCCAGCTACATATCAATCCTCCAATCAAGATAATTGGAAATTGTAAGGATCCGTGGTGTAGGATATTGAGAATCCATAATTCTTTGACTGAAAGATCACAAAACTTCACACAAGCTACGTAGCACCTGTAGATTTTCGCTGCAAAACAAAGCATTCAAAATATGTTAGAATCATGAGTTTCCTCTTGACATGAACATGTTTTCAGGTTCTTTCAAGACCGCACCGCTACTCTTAATAAATTCAGAGTTAGAAAATCAAGATTGGGGACTTATGTGGAAACCTAGTTGCTTCTGATGTTTAATGGAGAGAAACAAACATGAAGTCTACCTGAGATGGCTCTGATACCATGTTAGAATTGAAGTTCCATTTAGATATTCAAGCAAATAGTTTTGAATTATGATTGAAGTAAAAGGAGAATGAATATACAAACTCAACAAAACAAACCACACAGGAAATGGATGAGTGTAGCTCAGGAATTTACAGTATCACTGTCATTAATTAAATCTGGTGTTACAATAGTTTACATAGGAAGAATTCAAATGCATTAGGGAGAAATTAAAATCTACTAACTGTATCTGACTGTCCCTAACTGACTAACTAACTCATGGTGTCTCAGTCAATATCAGAGTCCAATAGATCAACTCCCAGATGTCTAACCAACTCATACAATCAGTAATAACTAGTTAACTCAGTGTAACTAAGGTGGTAAGTGGGAAAAGGCACCTACTCCACATGCAAAGATGCATTAGCCATGCATAACTAGCATTAGCTAATTTATTGTGATCTAACTGAAAGAAATTGGAAGATAACTATGACTAACTAGTTCCAACTCCAACTAACTAATGGAGGTTAGTGTCGGGACTCCCAGTGACTCCTAAAATGTAGGGATTGGTATAGGAGGCACCCAAACTGATGCATGCACATGCATTAAGTGGAAGTTAACTTCTAGAAGTATTCCCCTTACTCTAGTAACTGGTACATGTGGCCCCATTAGGCCAAGTGGACCCAATGGTACTAGTGGACCCAATTAATTAATTAAGGTTCCTAAGTTAGGCTAAATAATCTAATAGACACTATGGTCAAGGGAGGATTAATAATCCTAACAAGTATCATATGTAACTAATCTCTATTGCATGCCTCATATGATTTGTATTCACACCATTCAAACTCAACCATGTGTATTAAAGGAATCATGTTGTTTGTTAGGAAACTAGATACAACGAGAGACATCAAGATGAAAATAGAGACAACATGCATATAAATCACATAAGTGAAAATCCACGTACATGGAAGCTACAAAACTTATCCAAACATATAATTTTTTTGGAAAAAAATAGAACAAGGTTCCCAATGTTCACATAATGACAAATCCTTCCCTATAAAAAGTCTAGAAACTCATGTCCTAGATACAAAACAAATGGCAACTTGTGCCAAAAAAATGTTAATATTCCATATCTAAGATAGACATAATTAGTATTCAATTCAATTTCACAACAATAGCATATGTAGGATCACTAAAAGAAACAAAATAATAATGCAAATACAATTTTATCCTAGGAAACCCTCTAGGTAAAGAAAACCCAACAAAACTTCCTCTATATAGATGTATCAAAAGTTGAAAGATAAAACGCTAAACATGTGCTCCTTCTCCTTCCAGATCTCTCTCTCTCTCTCTCTCTCTCTCTCTCTCTCTTCTATGCACTATACACAATTGAGTGTGTGTGTGTGTGTGTTTTAATGAGGAACATTCCTCCTCCATTTATACTCTATCGTGCACGTGAATTTTTCCCTAACAGGTTGGACCCGACAAACTTATTGGGTTGACCTGACCTAGGAAGACACAAAACAATATAATATTATATTCTAGAGGGTTCTATTGATTTGAATTACAATGGAGGTTTTACCTCATGCATCTATGATGAACAAATACAATAGTAACATCTCGACAGAGGAATAAAACATGTCCAATAGGTTACAACAATAAAATACAATTAAAATATTCTTCGAAGTTATAATATTTCAACACTCCCCTTTAACAAGAAGGGTATTCTACTGAAAACAACAACATCAACTGTAGGATCAAGTAGAGAGAGCATGTTCAACATCATCAAGGTGATACATCTATATGTCATCGAAATTCTTCTTCAACAATCATCAACAACTGGAACATATTCAACATATTTAGTACTAGAGAATCATATTGTACAACACTGAGTCTTCATATTTAATCTTCATCTTCTATAGCACCCGATCACTCGATCATATGCAACAACACTTGATCTTTTGATCAACAACATCATCATTGGAAACAATACTTGATCTTTTGATTAACAACATCATCATCTGCAACAATACTTGATCTTTTGATCAACAACATAACCTTTAACACACATGATCCAATTATGGGATTGTTGAGTCACAAAAATTCCACATTTTTATTCATCTTTCATATATCATTTGTCACCTTATTCCTATTTTATCCTTCCATAAGACCATTAATATCCACCATTTTCATGAATAAATATGGGTTACCTTGTTATTTTCCAAATCATTTATTTTTGAGTATTTTGAGTGAATTTGTGGTTAAATATTAAGAAAATTAACATATTTTCATTATACCTTAAAGTTGGATGAGTTTAGTGATGATTACAAGTATATTTGAAGACTTTAACAAGCTCAAAAGTCACCACCTAGCCTCAAATTCGAATTTCATCTTCAAGATGTGGGCAAATTTCAAGGAGAAGATCGTGGAAATGTGGAGAGAATATCTAATCCAATATTTGTTGGAGGATTTGAATGGATAAGTTGAGAGAAAAGTGGGTGTGTTGGAGAATTTTAAGGGGTAAGTTAAGAAGAAAGTGGATTGTAATTATGATTAGTTATCTTTAATTTATGTATAAATAGGAGGGCTCTCTCCTCATTTTGTTAGAGATCTTTCTAGTGGTTTGGAAGTAGAGAATAGTTTAGAGCTAGTCATAGAGTGGATTCTTGATTGTTATGTAATGGAGATGATGCTTACTGCAAATCCTTTGATTCTCTCATGTTAATTTGAGTTTCTTTCTTATGAGTTATTAGTATAGAATTTCAGTGATGTCTTGATTATGAATTAGTTATGTTGATTTTATGTGAGCTCACAAGTTAATGTTAATTGTTTTATATCAGTTAATTTTAGGCAATCTTATGCTTTCTTAGATCAGATTTATTTCATGCAATTTCCTGTTTTTGCAACCCTAATTCAATTTCAGTTAGCAATACTCTGCCCCTGCATATATTTGTCTGTACCTCAACAAGTTTATGCTCTCTTCGAGTTGACAATTAAATCACTGGTGTAACAACCAAATGCATCCACTTTAGAGGGTCACCTCAAAGCCTTGTTGTTTTCGCAAGCGTGTTTATTTTTCTGCAAAGTATTTACTTTTCCTACAAGAGTGTTCTTTCTTCTTCTGCAAATGCAAGTTTTCTTTTACAGTTTTGTAGTGTAAAGTTTTGGATTGCTTTCATTTTTTGGGCTAGCCTTTATTCCATACTAACTTGCCTTTAACTTTGTATCTATTCATTTTTGTTTTGTACAGATTTTTGTGCACCTTTTATTTCTTTTTTTTTAATAACCCATTTCATACTGTTTTTTTTTGGATTTGTCATGTACTCATTTTTTCATTTTTCTTTTTATCATTTGATTTGATGTCAGTAAAATGCTTTTAGGATGAGCATAATTCTATATCAACTCTCTCAACTCCTAGCAGAAGCAAGGATCTCCTCTTCTCAAGAAAAGGAGATCTTGATAGCAGCTAAAAGATTTACTACTCCTCCTGAAGTGAAAGAAGAATCGACATTCAAAGAATCATGCATATCAGATGAGGAGCACCTGTTCGAACTAGAGATTGAAAGGGAGGAAGAAGGAATATCGGGTGATCAACATATTGAAGAATACCAAGCAATCGAAAGCTACATCAAACAATGGCTCCAAGTAAGTATTAGGTCAGATTGATTTTGTTTTCGCTTCTATTTTATTAATTCGCATTTTCAACATCTAATTTTTCATATTATTGTATATTCTAGATTTAGTTTTTCAAAATTAAATGATAATCTTGGTTTACTTCTGTTAGATAAATGATTACATTGGAAATTTCGTTTTATGTAAATAATATTTAATTTTTAATTAAAGTAAAGTAGGTAGGTTTTAGTTTTATTCCCAATTTAAAATTAGCATGTAGGATGCTTTAATTTTCTTTAATGCTCATATTTCTAATAGTCTTAATTACTATTGTTTTTAATTTTGTTAGGAATTAAAAATAGTTTTAATCTTTTAAATCTAAAAAATTTATGAATTTTTTATCTCTTTTTATTTTTCATTTTTTCTTTTAATAAAATTTCTAGTCATCATTAGGAATAAAAAAATGCATTAGGAATTAAGTTTTTCTAAATCTATGAACAATTAGAAAATAAAACAAATAAATTAATAAACAAATAAAAAATAATAAAAATCTATTTAGTTTTTGTTTTAGTTTTAATATGTTCCTTTGTTTGTTTGTTTTTTTAAAATAAATAAATCTAAATAAAATAGAAATTTTACCCTTTAATTTTGTTAGGAATAAAAAAAACAAATCTAGTTCGCATCTAGGAATACTCTAACATAAGATTAAAAACAAAATTTAAAAAGAATATATATAAAAAATTAAAATTAAAAATTAAAAGTATATAAACCAATGTTTCTTTGTTAGTTTCCTAGTTTTTATTTTAATAAATTAGTAATATATATATATATATATATATATATATATATATATATATATATTATTAAATTAATAAAATCTGCAACTATTAACATTAAACATTAATATAGATAGATAGATATATATAATAAACATGAAACTTTAAAAAAAACAAATAGTAAACATTATAATCTCTATATATATGCAAATCTCTAAACATTAGTATTAATATTAAGAAGAAAAATACTTAAAAAATATAAAATAAAATAGAACAAACAGCCTTCACGAAGCCTACAGAAAAAATATTTGTAAATCTCAAACGCAAACAGTCTTTCATTTGCAACCTGCAAACGCTTCAGCTTTTCAACCTTTCATTTGCAACCTACAAACGTATCGCAATAATTTTATCCTTCGACCTTTTTGTCGACCTGCATATTCGATCTGTGCATTTGTCCTTCCACACTAAAACCTACAAATATAAAATATTTTCAATAAAAACGATTGAGCAACGATCCGCAAATTAGAATGGCTAGCGTGTGAAAGATGAAGATTGTTAGATGATAAAGGCTGTTCACGATTTTCCTCTTAGCTATCATAGGCTTTCAATGAAAAAGTCATGGGTGTAATAGAAGATGTCATGCCTGAAGGAACGCAAATACCTGTCATTCAATCAACCACTCTGTCCGAATGAGATGCTCCATGCAGACCGTGCCAATCCATTTAAAGCATGATACTTACCAGATGGATCCTTGTGGAGGTTTCAAATATTGATTCAACCAGATCTTTGGGATCCCATTCCAAAAGAAGCACAATCTGTGCAACCAAAATTCCACTTTTTTTGGCATTTCGTCGTTCAATTGATTTGTATTCTATCTCGTGAGGGATTCATTCTGATATTTATGGGCTAACTTTATATATGGTTGTTATGGGATCATACTCCCTCTCCTATCATTAGCTGCCAGCGATCTTGCCTCCCTCGCATGCTAATCCACTCTCCACATAAACATTTGGTGACATATGTTGTAGTCTTTTGCAACAACCTGCACTTGAGTTAATGGACATCATCTATATTAATCACCAGCCAAGAGTTACGGGACCGAATCCCACTCTTTACTGAGAGGTTCCAATTTTCACCCGCATAAAATAATTTTCATAACTGTCGACAAATGCGTGGAATGCGGCCCATGAAGTAGAATTGTCACACACCAGGGGGGTCATTGTGCCCTATTCCTAGACTATGACCTAGTGGATGAAAATCCATACCTCTATCCTTCATCTTTCTCATATTACGCTCACAGTTTTTTTTTCACCAATTTCATGACTAGTTCCACAATGAGATCTGGTCAAGTTGTTATGTGATGGGACTCTTGCTATTTCTCACTGCAGCGTTATATGACTGAATAAACCGAGCGTCAGTCGATGAAAATGCGTCAACCAGAAACATGAGAAGATCTATTCAGGATTCAGGTTCTTACTCACACAGACTCTCATGCAGCTTTCCTGGCTACCATAGGCTCATTAAAGAGTTGAACCCTTGATTTAAATATATTTTGACCCAATCAAGGAGAAGCTACCAAAATCAATCGATTATACGGATATACTGAATGACCCAGACCAGGTGGTCAATCATTTAGAAAACCGTCGAATAAAGGTAAAGCATTTAGAAAACCATCGACTAAAGGTAAAGTATTTAGAAAACCATCAACTTTTGTTGTTTCACCAGTTCTTGTAGAGTCCATAGTTTCTAGACTGAATTTTTTGTCCTCTTTAATTTGAAAATGAGATTACATATCACAATAGATGGAGCTGCAGTGTGTAAGGACGAATGAATTTATTATGCCAGTTTTTATCTCATCCTTGATTTGTAGTAGGTAAAGAATAAAAAAACAAACAATAAATTACAAGAATGGGACCAGCATTTGAACAAGTTTGTAACGCCCTTACTCGGTTAATCAAAGATCTGGGACTATCTTCAGATCACAATTAGGTTAGTTGTGATCGTAAGCTGCTTCTAATTTGTTTGCTTGGTAAGTAATGGATGATGGTAACAAATATCAGTATGCAGATATGAGCCAACTTCTCCACAACGACGAGACTGCACTGTTGTTTTTCTTTTTTTTCTTTTTTTTAACAATCAAGCATTAACTCGTTCTAACTCAGAGAAAGCGTATTCATAGTAGGCTAAGATCTGCAAAATGATGGAATAGCCTACCCATTAAAAAAAAATAGACTCCATGGATACAATTTTCATGAGTTTTTGAGCTGGTAACTTTGAAATCGAACAGATATTGAATCACAGATGCCTAGCCCTAGGACTGCCGAATGATATCTATTTTTTTTTTCAGTTTTTATTTTTTATAGCTTCACCCCAATAATGGTGGCTCGCGTGCACTATCAGGATGAGTGCCGATTCGAAGCCATACCATGAGTGCCCAAATTTCTTTCCTTGGTAACGGGAAGCATAATCTAAATTAAGCGGTTGGATGCAATCTTTTCAATGCATGATCGATGGATGTACACGTCTGATGATGTTAATCTCTCCATTATAGTGTTGGGGTGTAATTATCGTATTTTTGGTAGGTTTACACCATTATCATTCACACTTATGTATTGTGGTTTCGAGCCATAGATTCCCCCTCTTATTTATGTTAAAATTAAATTTATAGAAGACAAGAACCTAAGTTGCTCTTTACCTAAAAGGACACACTAGTAAAGCACCTTTCTCGTTGTTTGCTATGAGCAATAGTTGAGGGGAAATTAGAAATTGTAGGTTACTATTTATTTAAGGGATAATAATCCAAGTCTTATATCTATTATTTTTCAACCGAGTCTATGATACATTCAACGCCTCTTATTTAATTATTTCGTAGGTTTTGGCTGCATAAAAAAACACAACTGGTGGCAATGACCAAATCGAAGTCAACTATGAGGAATTTGTGAGGATGATGTTGGAAAAATAAACTGTAAATATTTTTATAAACCAGAGTTATGATATCATATGGATTTTCCTTGATTTTTTAGCTTTAGACAGATTTTTCCATATTGCACAGAGTAGGTTTCACTAGCAATCGGGGAAGCATCTCTTAAAATAAAATAAGAATTTATGAGACAGATCTGGAATGTTCTCATAACTCATCACAAGGTCACGGCTGATGCAAGCATATTGTATTTTCTTGTATGTTAACATGGTTTTTTAGAAGTGTTCATTTAAAAATCTATATATTGCTATTTAAACCAATTATAAAAACAAAACGTTTTTTTGATTTCTTGAAGAAGCTACTTATTAGTTTCTATTTTCTAATATACTAAATATAATGATGTGATAAGTATTCATTTTGATTTATATTTAGGTTAAATAATTTTAATTTTCAAAAAATATATAATCATGGTAATGGATCATTATATTGGCAAATATATACCAAACGTTGGGAATAATACGCAAGTCATGTTTGTTGTATATGTATACCTATAAACATAGAACAGTTTATTTTTTGTTAAATAAAACTTAAATTAGTTTATATATATATATTAATTAAAAAAAATTATATATATATATAAAACAAAACTTTAAAATAATAATAATAAAAGATATTTCAAAAAAACATTAGTTTGTTGTGAAAGGTTTTAATAAAAAATAAAAATAATAAAATAATAAAATTTCATAAAATTGAAAATATATAAATAAATAATAAAGTAACACAAAGTTATTTTTTAATGTATGGTTTATTATTGTTTTAAAGTTGTTTTGCACAAATAGGTTGGTTAAGAATTTTTTTTTGTTTTTATTCTAATTATAAAAACATTAAAAACCACATACAAAGTAATACCTACCTATGATGAGAGGCAAAATTCCAATGTTTCTTAGTATCATTATTCATTTTTCTTTACCAATTATTTCCATTAAATATTTGTGCATTGAAGTACATTTGTCTATTGGTTTCATTTGTAGCTTTATTGAGCTTAAGGAAAATATGATTCTTTTCTCCTTAGGTTTATTATTTGCATTTTCAATTTTTGATGCAAGTACAAATAGAAAACAAAAAGAAAGTGAAATAAAGATGAGTGATGGTACTCTTCTACTCTTGATGAGATATAGAGTTCTCTCGATTAGTCATAAAGAGCACGTCCGTTTAGGTTTTCACTATGACAGTAAATATATTATCTAAGTATATATGGTGATATACCTATTTTAAAGAAGTTAGTTTTTGTTTGTTGAATGTCATAATATAAGAAAAGCAATAGCTGGAAGATTAAACAACTAGCATTAAATTTTCCTTGTGCCTACTGCCACCTATATTAATGAATGAATACCATCACGATCTCATCAAATTGATAATCGTCCACTAATTGAAAGAAATTTTGACAATATGGAAGCCCGATACAAAAAGTCTACATCACAGTCTGTTTCATCTTCTTTGAAATCAAAAGCAGTTGCTGTCGCAGCCAAGCCTTCTTCTTGATTTTTATTTTTGCACAGTGGGACCTGACACATCTTCAGTGGTGGGGGTATCCGCATGGTCATTGAAACTGCTAAACTTATCATAAAAAATCGCTTGTTTGCATACTCTTCTCTATTCTAGATCATTAAGATAGTCTGCTTTTAAAGGGGTTGACCACTAAAGGGTCGACCCTCTCTCTATTGCTCAATCATTACATAAGGACACATTTATCTTTATAAACAGAGGATTTAAAAACTCTAATTTTTGTTCCAATTTATTTTTGTTTTTATTGCAAAACAATTAAAAATATTTAAAAAAGAAACACATACAAATATAAATTTAATATAAATTTTAAAAAAAAATACTGAATAACATAAAACTAAATTAATAATACTTTGTTTTTATTAATATTTTGTTTTATTTTATTCTAACGAAAGAAAAACCTAAAATAATTATAAATTATAAATTAAATTAGTTTATATATAT
>LPNX010808983.1:34416-71989 GCA_001517045.1 Pseudotsuga menziesii
AACTAAAATTAAATTAAAAACTAAAAACATATAAATAAATAAAAAGTATTAGGTAACAAATACAATCATAAAATTATAAATTATAAATGAACTTGGAATCTTTTCAAAATTTTATAATTCTTGCGCTTACTTGTTTTCACAAGTCACACAAAAACAGGTTTTGACAAGAAGGGTTGCTTAATAGAAATTACTACTTTCAGGTATAAAAGCATTTTTCTCTTCAATTCGATTTGTTAAGCACATATTTTTCTATATTTTCAATGCTCTCACAAGTTTGTTGCAGAAAAATCCTAACCTTTTGCAGGTTCAGAGACGAACAGATGGCATGTAGAAATAATTTCCAGAATCGCAGAAACTTTTCAGAAAAAATGTTCCATTAAAAGCTTGAAGAAGTTGAGTTCCCACGATGTATGTCATGACATTTTGCTGCCACAAAGAAGCCTTTCAGAAACCAATTACACCATGTCATGATTACTTACCCTTTTTCCTTCCAAGCTTATTCATAATCCATGTTAGAGTCTACTTTTTCTATCTTATACATCATAACTTCCTGCATGTCTACCTTTCTGAGTCACACATATTTTCCTCATTTTTAGTTCATATTTTTCCTTATGAATAAAACCATTTAGCTTCATTTCCATGACTACATTGTTTTGTTATCCCTACCATAAAAATTGTTTGACCCTCATATCTTTCATCTATGGTCCTACCACTCATTATGTACAACTCGTGTTGACTGATGTGGGATTCCTTAAGGCCCACCTTTCAACAAGTCTTGCCCCATTGACCTCAACACACTATCTGGGATAGAGACTAGAGTTCATTTTTAGTACCTTGAGGCTTGCATGCCTTAATGGAAAGTTCTCTCGCTGACAATCATGGGAATACATCAATGTCCCTTGATCGTTAGATCTTGCAAGTGGCTTGACATCATCTCATTTATTTGCACTTTGCACGATGTACTTAGGTACCTTGGCACTCATTGGCATCAATGGTGAGATTTCCTTGCATTGGTTAACGACATTCATCAATGGTCGGTAATCCAATGATTTCTTTCCATGTTCGACATCGACACATTTATTCGCATGGTAAGAATTGTACAATCAGGTTTTGTAGCAGGTGAAGACTATATATCTTTCATGACACCATTAGCAGTTTTGCAGCAGCATACTTCCATCCATATGAGAATACCACAGTTCTACTTTCATCTCTCATCTTTTACTTCATCCAACCAAGAAACAGTTCAGATCCTTTACTTCACATTCTATGATGCAGCAGCAGCAGCCACATTCCTATTGCATAGTTCATCAACTTTTTGGGTAAATTTGGAAATTTTCCTCACTACATTCCCTTTCTCCTTTTCATAAACCCAATACATATTAAGTTGGGGGGGGGGGGGGGGGACTATTCATTACCATTTTACCTATTCATCATCTCATTTACCATTAACCAACATGTCTTTCCCAAACTATGCTTTGTTACACATTGAATAAAAACAATGTTGTATATATTGGCATGATTCAAAATATGAAGAAAATGCTTTCTAATATACATTGATGGTTCATCATTTCTAATGCATGTATACTTTTAAATCTTATGTATTGCAGAAAAAATACAAATAAAATGAGTGAATGTTGTTAACACAAGAACCAACATTTGTTATACTTATAATTGTCACACAAGAACGAACCATAAGGAAAATCACTGACACTCATGCATTTCAAATTATGGAATGATTTACTGATACATACCATCATCATATAAAGCCCATCTACAAAGCCAAAAAATTTAAAGAGAATCAATGCATAGTTGCATGAGGACATGCAACCAATTAAGTTGGGGGAAATGTTGAGTCGCAAAAATACCACATTTTTATTCATCTTTCATATATCATTTGTCAACTTATTCCTATTTTATCCTTACATAAGACCATTAATATCCACCATTTTCATGAATAAATATGGTTTACCTTGTTATTTTCCAAATCATTTATTTTTGAGTATTTTAAGTGAATTTGTGGTTAAATATTAAGAAAATTAACATATTTTCATTATACTTTAAAGTTGGATGAGTTTGGTGATGATTATAGGTATATTTGAAGACTTTAAAAAGCTCAAAAGTCACCACCTAGCCTCAAATTCGAATTTCATCTTCAAGATGTGGTCTAATTTCAAGGAGAAGATCATGGAAATGTGGAGAGAATGTCTTATCCAATATTTGTTGGAGGATTTGAAGGGATAAGTTGAGAGAAAAGTGGGTGTGTTGGAAAATTTTGAGGGATAAGTTGAGAAGAAAGTGGATTGTGATTATGATTAGTTATCTTTAATACATGTATAAATAGGAGGGCTCTCTCCTCATTTTGTTAGATATCTCTTTAGTGGTTTGGAAGTAGAGAATAGTTTAGAGCTAGTCATAGAGTGGATTCTTGAATGTTATGTAATGGAGATGATGCTTAATGCAAATCCTTTGATTATCTCATGTTAATTTGAGTTTCTTTCTTATGATTTATTAGTATATAAGTTCAGTGATGTCTTGATTATGAATTAGTTATGTTGATTTTATGTGAGCTCACAAGTTAATGTTAATTGTTTAATATCAGTTTATTTTATGCAATCTTATGCTTTCTTAGATCAGATTTATTTCATGCAATTTCCTTCTTTGCAAGCTTAATTTAATTTCAGTTAGCAATACTCTGCCTCTGCATATATTTTGTTTGTACCTCACAAGTTTACGCTCTCTCTTGGTTGAAAATTAAATCATTGGATATATGTTATAATTTGTTTAATATTTTTGCACCAACAGGGATGATCAATCCCTATCAATTTAGGACATAAGTCCAAGGACGATGCAATCCATACATGATACAATTACAAGATGATCAATCCCTATCACTTTAGGATATAAGTCCAAGGATGATGCAATCCTCACTTGATCCAATTACAAGATGATCAACCCCTATCACTTTAGGACTTAAGTCCAAGGATGATGCAATCCTCACCTGATCCAATTACGGGATGATCAACCCCTATCACTTTAGGAAACAAGTCCAAGGATGATGCAATTCTTAGCTGATTCAATAACAGGATGATCAACCCCCTACACTTTAGGACATAAGTCCAAGGACAATTCAATCCTCGTGCCTCATGAAGACAAATTCCAAGAATCCAATTACGATATGATCAATCCCTATCACTTTAGGACATAATTCCAAGGATGATACAATTCTACCACCTCAAGGGGACAAAAGTATGCAGATCCAATTACTGGATGATCAATGCCTATCACTTTAGGACATAATTCCAAGGATGATGCAATCCTACCAGCTCATAGAGACAAACGTTTGTGGATACAATTATGGTGTGATCAGTCTCTATCACTTTAGGAAATAAGTTCAAGGATGATGAAATCCTACCACAACACATAGACAAAGGTCTACATATCACTTTAGGAATAATGTCGAGGGATGATACAATACCATTTCAATATCATCAACCCCCTCCCCCTTTCTAGAGGGTCTACAACATCATCAACCTGCTCCCCCTTTTGAGGAGGGTCTACATCATCACTAATCCTCCTTACAAGGAAAGTATACAACATCATCATCACCATTCCTCCTTATGAGGAAAGTATACAACATCATCATTACTGTTCCTCCTTACGAGAAAGGTCTATTCGAACCTCACCTATCTTATCAAGGAAGTATTCAAATTTTACTTGAGACAAAGGCTTGTTCAACACATCAACAGCTTGCTCATCGGTACTCACATATTGGATCTTTATAGATCCCTTCTGTACCATATTCCATATGTAAAAATACCAAATTTATATGTGTTTCAATTTTTCATGGAACACTTGGTTCCCTGTCATCTTTATACAAATCTGGTTGTCACATAGAATCTTCTTGGTATCCAACTTCGGGTCAAATATACCTAACATCAACTTCTGAAGCCATATGGATTCACACCTAATAGAACAAGATGCTATATACTCTGCTTCAGCTGTGCTGAGAGCAACACTAGACTGCTTCTTGCTAAACCATGAGACCATGGAAGATCCCAGACAATAACACCCACCTGAGATGATCTTCCTATCTGAGGAACTTCTAGGCCAATACACATCTGTATAACCATACGATCTATAGTCATGATCTCCAACATAGTATGGACCAAATTCTATCGTAACTTTCAGGTACCTCAGCACATGCTTTGCAGCTATCAGGTGAACACATCTAGGTTTAACTAGATACTAACTCGGGGTGTTCACAGCAAAGCATATATCTGGCCTGGTATTCGTCAGATACATTAATGACCCAATAATATGTCTATGCTAAGTCAAATCCACTAAATCTGATGATTCATCAGATAACAACTTTAGATTGGTGGTATCCATGGTTGTGGCCATGGAATTACAATCCAACATATTGAATATTTTTAATATTTCCACAGCATACTTTCCCTTGTTGAGAAAGATTCCTTCTGGGATCTTCCATACTTTCAGACGTATAAAATAGTGCATTAATCCAAGGTCTTTCAACTCAAATTATTTGACGAGCTTCTTCTTGCACTCTACGATTTTGTTTCTCATTTCTTGTCAGAAATAAGTCATCCACATACAACAAAAATATGACAGATTGTTGTAATCTCACAGATCACATAAGGTTACCAATAATACATACTAAAACATATATATCTATAAATCAGAGACAGGAGACAAGAACAGATAGGAAAAAATATTATATTAATGCAATGAGTTCATACAAGGCAGAGAACTGAACTGAGTTCTCGTTTGGATCAACAGCCTAATATATACAATTTACAAACAGTTACAAAATAAATACCTGTCGGTTTGGTGAACCGACACGACTTTTAGTTAGCCGAATTAATCTTCTAGTTTAGTCGGCTGACTGACTTAGTCGGCTAATCGACTAAGTCAGCCTATCGACTTAGTCAGTCGATCGACTAAGTCGGTCTTCGTTCAAGTCGACTTGCTCCTTTCTACATCTCCCCCATGAACAAAACATTTCTTCATCCCGAAGAAACAGGGAGGTGCAAAATGATGTTTGTCGAATGTTATTGTGGTGGATTGTGCAGACGGATGGTTGGTATTTTCTTGCATGTTCGACATTGACATGTAATAGTTGTGAAATAATAGGTGTCTGATGTCAGAAATGTAGGGGAACGACTGCTTCTTTCCCATAGACTAGTCGAAAGGGGGTTTGGTCGATCGACCGTTTATAGGCTGTCCTATATGCCTAGAGGACCGTAGGTATTTTCTCGTCCCATTCGTCCTTGTCGGTACTGCATATTTTGGTTAACCCTTTTGTCAATGTTTTGTTGAAATCTTCAATCACGTCGTTCGACTGAGGGTGATATGCGGTGCTTCGTCGGTGGTCGATGTGAAATTGGTCGATCAAATTTTTGATGGTTTTGTTGATAAAGTGTGATCCTTGGTCGCTGGTCAATGTGAGTGGGCATCCGAATCTAGTGATAATGTTTTCGTAGATAAACTTAGTGGCTACCTCATTTGAACATGTATCGATGGGTTCAGCTTCTGCCCATTTAGTGACATATTCTACTGCCGTGATAATATATCGTGCACCTGAGCGTTTGGTTGGGATAGAAAATGGTCCTATGAAGTCTATAGCCCAGATTTCAAATTTGAGACTAGGGTTTATAGATATCAAGGGAATTTCTATGCTCGACAGAGGTCGACCAAGTCATTGACATCGGTCACATCGACTAACAATTTTTTTGCAATCTCTGTGGCTTGTCGGTCATCATAATCCTGATTGTTGGATTTTCTTTGCAGCTGTGTCTGCTTGGAAATGTCCTCCTGCAGGTCCATAGTGTGATTCATGCATGATTTGGTCTCACTCATGGTCGAGTACACACCTTCTGAGAATGTCATCTAACCCCATTTTGTACAAAAATCCATTGATGAGGCTGTAAGGTGCAGCCTTCATAGCTAAGATTTGTTTTTTCTTGGTGTTCAGACCTTCTGGTGCCTGACCTGTCTCTAAGAACCGAGCTATTTCTTCGAGTTCTGCTAGCACTGCTTCTATGCGAAATAAATGTGCATCCGGCAAGTCGTCGTCAACTCTGGTCGGTTCCTCTCCTATGTCTATGCGGGATAGATGGTCGAGCCCGACATTTTGTTTTCCTGGTCAGACAACGACTTCAAACTCGAATTCTTGAAAGAGAAGTAGCCAGCGACAAATTCTCCCATGATGAAGTGGTTTGTTGACAAGGTACTTTAAGGCTTGATGGTCAGTATAAAATGTGAAGGGGTTGGCTAAAAGGTAATGACGATACTTTTGAAGGGCAAAGACCATACCTAGGGCTTCCCTTTCAGTGGTCAAATAGTTCCTTTCAACCTTATTTAATTTTCGACTGCTGTAAACTATAGGGTAATCCATCCCGTCATCCCCTGGTTGAGTCAGGATTGCTCCAATTGCTATTCCTGATGCATCGATATGCACATGAAATTTGGTTGACCAATTTGGAAATTTGAGTATGGGGGCTTCGACCAGTTTTCTTTTCAGTTTGTCGAAGGAGATTTGGAATTCCTCTGTCCACTTGAACTCTTGATCTTCTTTTAGTAGTTCTTCCAGAGGGTAGGTCATATCTGAATAGTGTCTTATGAATTTTCTATAATAGCCTGTATGGCCAAGTAACACCCTGACTTGTGTGGGGTTTACTGGTGGTTTCAGGTCAAGGATAATTTTAATTTTTGGAAAGTCGAACTTGATGCCATCTTTATAGACAATATGCCCTAAGAGTATGCCTATGGGAGTCATAAAGATACACTTCTTAATGTTGAGGGAGAGTTGAATCTGTCGACATCTCTCTAGCATAAGTCGGAGCCATTTGCAGTGATCTTTTAAAGTGGAGTATATAGTCCATTCGTCGAAGTATACTGCCATGGTCTTATATATATATTCTCGGAAGGTCTTAACAACAATTCGGGAAAATACTGTAGGGGTATTCTTTAGCCCAAAAGGCATAACTCTGTAAGCAAAGGAACCAAATTCACAGACAAACGTTGTCTTCTTTTGATCTTCCTTTGCTATTGGGACTTGGTAATAGCCTAAGAAGCCATCTGTAAATGAATAACATTCATGGCCTGGAACTTTGTTTAAGATTTCATCAGCATAGGGGGTGGGGAATGGATCTGTCAATGTTACTTTGTTAAGCTCCCTAAAGTTGACACAAATTATTAACCTTTTCGGGTCATGTTTCTTGGGCTGTACGACCATGGGACTTGCCCATTCAGACTGGTCGATAGGGTAAATGATCCCTGCTGCTAACATGTTGTCGGTTTCCTTTTTAACTATTTCCTTGTACTTGTGAGCTAGTTTATAAGGTCATTTATTTACAGGTCGGACATCAAGTTTAGTATCAATTTTCATTTCTCCCATTTCCTATACTAACCCTTTTAAGTATTTATAGTCCCTTGCAAATACATCTTGGAATTCTCTAAGTAAGTTCACTATTTTGGTGGTATGTTGTTCGTTCCAGTACTCACCAATATTGGCTATTTTTGGTCGGTCGTCATTTGAAATGTTGACCTCTTTAGTTTTCACTTTGGCATCTAGCCACTCTGGTGCTTTAGCTTCATTGATCGGCAGACTTCCTTCTTTGAATTGTGAGAATGTAGCAGGAAAGTTGGCTGCAGTCATTCTGTCAAGATCTGGTTTGTCGATGGTCTTGACTTTCAGGATTGAATGGATAGGTTTTGTTGTTTCAATATGGTCAGTTTTCCATCTGAAGCTCTTGCCTTCTGTGTGTTCATTTTCTAAGTGTAAATGGGTCACCTGTGGTCTGGATTCGGTTTGTATATTGTTACAGTCCTTGATCTGTCGGTGGTTCTAGGAGGGTTGTTTTTCGGTCGGTTGGAGAAATTGTTTGATTTGCTATGCTGTCTTGGCCAGTTTTTCATTTTGAGGTATGAACTGAAATTCTTTGATAAAAATTTCCTTGAGTTCATGCCAAAAGAAGGTTTCTCCTCTAGCTTCCTCCATCTTATACCATTTATTGGGTAAGTCGTCTAGGGTTGAAGGGGACAAATGGGGCCAAGCTCGCTCGTCTTTGTATCCAAGTCTTCTCCACTCTGTTTCACAAGTCTTAATGTGTTCCTCTAGATTTTGACCTTGGGTAAAGATAGGGATTTGGGCTTCCCGGGTTAAATTTTTTCCACCAAACCCTTCGACAAAGAAAGTCGAAGAAGTTGTCCAGGTTTGTAGTTTTGTCTGATGGGTATCCCACCATCTAGCTGCTTGACCTGTAAACGTTTCCACTAAGCTTTGAAGTCGACCATGTTCTCCAATATTTTTAGATACTTGTTCAATGTGCATGACTGGGGATTCCCTCTCCTTATACCTGGGTAGTTGTGTAGTTTTTAAGTTGGTTGGTTGTAAGGTAGGGCGTTCCCTTACTTTCTTTTCAAAGATTTTGGGGATAATGGATACTATGAAGCACTGTTGGGTGGGTTTTTTCTGTACTTTTTGTATAGTCCAGCACCCTCTTGCTTGTGTTTCGTAATTTTCCATCTCCTAGTCATACAGTTCAGCATCTGAGTTATAACCAATTGAGTCTTGGTTACCTAAGTAAAGTTCTCCATGGATGTTCGGCTCTGTGTAGTCCGTATTGTTGTGGATCTAGTAAAGTTGTCTAACATCGACTTCCTCATCAATAGGTTCTCTCCAAGGTTCTCCTTGGGATGGATGAATAGGTACAATGACTTTTTGACCATTTCCTTTTAGCTTGATTCGTCCCTTGTCTAAGGATATGGAGGCTTTCATCTTCCATCCCCAAGGTCGACCAACTAGCGCAGGGAATGAACTAGATCCCTCTTTTGGGTCAATAATTTCAAAATCAACCTTGGTCGAAATTCCTTTAATGGTCATGTCGACGTTTTTCCAAACCCCAATGGGTTCAATGAGGCCTTGGTCGGCGAGTTTTAGGTAAATACCTGACTCGTAGAGTCGAGGTGTTCCCATCTTTTCCCATGTATCCCGGGTCATGATATTTACCTGAGACCCGAAGTCAAGTACTACTTGTTAGACGTGGTAACCTTCGATTTCCAGGTCGACAAGTGGGTCGACATCATTTTTGTCTTTTTGGTTTAGGCTGCAGATGTTCTTAGTTTGTTTTTCGGGGTTAGTACTTTTTATTTGATGCAATAAATCAATGAACTAGGCTACAGATTTGTCTGTTTGAGTGAGATAGATTAATTGCTGTAATGTGTCAGGTTGACTAGTGTCTTCATTTCGGGCAATGTCGTGAAATATGTGGGTGGCTTATTGATATGTTTGTTTTTGCTTTATAGGGTCAGGATAAACATTTGTGTCTTTAATATTGCTAATTTGGGGTTGATCGGGCCCTGTTTTTGTGCCTTGTCGAGTAACAATATGTAAATTCTTAGTAGTTAGTACATCATGCTTTTGTACACAAGACAAGACATTAACAATTTTCTTCGTATTGATTTTCTCTAACATAGTAGGACAATCCTTAAGGGAGTGATCACCTACTCCACAGTGTGTACAGAATTTAAGATCAGTTCTGTCCTTCTACGGACAATCTGTGTACCGGTGACCTTCTTTGTAGCATGTGAAGCACTGGGTGGGTCGATGTGTTCGTATGTCGCGATTCCCAGGGAATTGACCTCTTCCTCCATAACCCTGACGTCGGTTGTCGTATCGACGCTCATAACGTCGGCCATTGTATCTTTGTCCATTCTGGTTGTTTGTATTGTTTTGCTTGTTGTTTTGCGCTACTGCATTCGTTTGGTAGACCGCCTGATAGTTATGTCAGTTATTTAGGTTTAACTGACAGTCGGCCGTCTTGTGACTTTTGGTCTCACAGATGGTGCACCAGGAAGCCTTTTCGTTCTTCATGTTAAACGGACAATATTTCGTAGAATGATCTCCATGTTCCTGGCAAATGTGACAAAATGATTTGGTTTGTACAAAGCGGATGTCTTGTCGGCTATATTCATGTCGACAATTATCTTTCGAACGACCGGCCATCGAGCAGTTGGTACACCACATTTCCTGATTCTTGAGGGTTAGTTCCTTCAAAGACTTCTACATGTTTTCAAGCTGTTCCTCTGGTCTATGGTCCGTAGGGTAAGCAGGTATGTCTTCGTCCATCTTGACCTGCAGAGCTTTTGTTAGTGCGTCTTCATACGTTTTGAACGTCTCCAGACTGATATGTCGGCATACTTTCTGTGATAATCCTGCAAGGAACCATTGAATTAGTAACTGTTCATCAATAACATAATCTAGCTGGCTTATTAGGTCCTTCCAACATTTGTCGTAGTAGCGGATTGTCTCCCCTGGCTTTTGCTGTGTCGTTTTGAGCTTTTTGGCGGCCAGGTGCTTAGCGTCTGGGGTTTTGAAGAAGGACAAGAATTGCGCCTTAATCTCGGCTTTCGTCGCTCTGGGTTTCCTTTCCGAAAAGTTCATGTACCATGTCAAGGCCCTTTTCCTTAAGGCTCCAGCGAACTGTGCCATTTGTCAGTCTTCATCTGTTACCTGGTTTGCTTCCCAGGTTGACTCGCAGATGAACCAATGTCGTCTAGGGTCTTCATCTCCCTCGTAGAGAGGAATGTGAGCCGATCCATGACCCATGTCTGAATCACTTTCACTGCTCTCAGAAGTTGGCGGAGGTGGAGGTGGGGGTGGTGGTGAAAGTGGTGGGGTTATTGATGTAGTTGGGCTTGCGGAATTCTGGTCGATGGAACTTGAGCTCCCGTCGGTCATCGAGTCGTCATCAACTTGCAGTCGGTTGATGTCGACTTCAGTTGTCGATGGTCCACTGCAACTTTGTGTTCGCAGGTCTGCTTGTTCAATTTCTTCTAAAGCTATACTTGGTGGGGGGGTGCTCCTTCATGTGTCGGTAAGAGCAAGTGGATACTCCGGAGGGAGGGTGCCACCTGAAACGTCACCCAGTTTCCTTCGAGCGGTCGACGTATAATAAGGTGTCGACCCGTGTACGTTTCATCTCCTAATCGGCTCCATATACTGAACTCACCAGCTCATAGTCAGAGGTCATCTTCGACAATAGTCTGTATTCTAGTATGCGGATTTGTTGGGGAAAGGGTTATCCCATCGTTGGGAGCTATTATTTGGAGATATTCTGGCTGCTCTATCCACACTTCTTCCTCCTTAGGGGATACCTCTTTCTCTACGCCCTCTTCCTGTCGGTCATGACCCGACTCTAGAGGATTCTCTTCACGGTCATTCTCCCTAGGGTTTTGTCCACTGTACAGCCCTGTGGCTCTTTCACGTCTTACTTCTCTTCTCTTCTATCTTTCGTCCCTTTCTTGTTTCTGAATGTCCGACATACTTTCGTACAATACTATTTTATTGAAGTCCTCTTCGGTCGAATTTTCATTACTGGTGACAGTTATCCGGTTTTAGGACGACTAGGATCCACTATACTCTACCTCCAACACATGACCAGCTACCCCCCCATAGCCTACCCAACACTTTTAGAGAGCCTGGGTAGTTTGATTTATTTTCTTAGGAAGTATTCCCACTCCCTTTCTGCAATGAATTTCTCCCACTTCCTCTGCTTCTCTGCCCAGTTGGTATTTGATGGTTGTTCGCACAGCGGTGGACGAGGTTCCACGATGTGACCTGCTCCGTTCTCTATCAAGAATTTGAATAGCAAGGTCGGTAGGGAACACAAAAATTGTTCGATTAAATCTATGTAAAAATTTTCTTTGACAGTTTCCACAGAAATTCTGTCTTCCACTGCTTTCTCCTCACAGAAGTCGTCGACGATTTTCTCAAATCACTCCGATAAATTTGTTCGGCCTCCTTGGATCAGTTTTTCTAGCAACTGTTGTTCTTTAGTTGCATCTGGCTTTCTCATCCAGAAGTTGCTTCAAGAGTTGTGGCACTGATTCGACAAATTTTTCATGTGTCTCTGTGAAAAATCTTGATTTGGCTTCAGCGACTGTTAATCTATTCCTTCTTGCGTAATTTTGCAAGCAGTTTGCAATTTTACGGTCCCACCAGTCCTTAATCTCCTGTTCTGGTATTATATGTGAGCATATATGTCAAACATGTACTACCGGCAACAGAACCAATGTTGTAATCTCACAGATCACATAAGGTTACCAATAATACATACTAAAACATATATATCTATAAATCAGAGACAGGAGACAAGAACAGATAGGAAAACAGATTATATTAATGCAATGAGGTCAGACAAGGAAGAGAACTGAACTGAGTTCTCGTTTGTCTCAACAACCTAATATATACAATTTACAAACAGTTACAAAATAACTACTTGTCGGTTCGATGAACCGACACGAATTTTAGTTAGCCAACTTAATCTTCTAGTTTAGTCGGTCGACCGACTTAGTTGGCTAATCGACTAAGTCTGCCTATCCACTTAGTCGGTCTTCATTCAAGTCAACTTTGTCGACTTGCTCCTCTCTACACAGGTTCTTCATCCATAACCTTAAAGTAAATGTTAGGGTCAGATTTACTTTTGGTAAGGACCAAGCTTGTCAAGAATCTATATATCCGTCCATATCAATCTCTGGGATTTTTCTTCATTCCATAACAATCCTTCTTCAACTCACATACATGAGTCTGTTTGTTTTCAACTTCAAATCATTGTGGTTGTTCTATGTACACTTATTCCTCAATAACACCATTCAGGAAGGTTGTCTTCACATCCATCTAGTGTAAAATTCACTTCATCATGGATGCGAGTTTCATGATGGTTCTGATAGAAGTGTACCTTGCTACTAGCTCATCTTTCTGAGAGAATCCTCTAACCACAAGCTTTGTGTTGTATTTCTCAATACTTCCATCAGTTGCATGCTTTATTTTGTAGATCCATTTGGAAGATACCACACTCTTTCCTTTTGGTTTGGGAACTATATCCCAAACATCATTCTTCATTATTGACTGTTATTCTTCCATGATTGCGTCTACCCATTATTTCTTCTATACAAATTCTTCATAACTGGTAGGTACTTGATCTACAAGATCACACATCAAAGTTACCTAAATGTAGAATGGGTTTTATCTCTTGCTTAATCTTGTGGAGCCTTCTAGAGCTCCATAATTCTATGCTTCTTTTATAATTTCTCTTACCCAAACAAGTTTTCTCTTTCGTGATATATTCATAGTAGGAGGTTCTTGAGGTTATAGCATATCATGGTCCTCTGATGTTTCATTTTCAGGGGAGGGTACATCTTCTACATTTCTAGGAGATACATATTCTTCATATACTTCTTCATGCTGACACTTTTTATATCTCTTGAGAGTTTCTTGTTCGTCAAATGTTACATCCCTACTAATCTCCATGTGATGGAATCCTAGAATGTATATTCTAAAGGATTTGGAGACTTCACAGTATCCAACAAATATTCCCTTCTTTCTGGAAGGGTCAAACTTGGTTCTCTTTTCTTGTGGAATGTGAACATATACTAGGAAACCAAATATCTTGAGATGGCTCACTTCAGGATTCTTTCCAGTGAACATTTCTTCAGGAGTCTTAAATCCAAGGGCGCTATGGGATAATATATTTTTTACATAAATTGGTGTTCTTGATGCTTCATCCCATAGATGAATAGGAATATCTTGATCATGTATCATTGTATTCACTACTTCCATAATGGTCATATTCTTTCTTTCTACAACACCATTATATTGAGGATTGTAGGGAGTGGTTAGTTCCCTCTTGATTCCAACTTCTTTACAAAATGCTTCAAACTCTTTTGAAGTATATTCTCCATCATTGTCTATTCTGAGTATCTTGATTCTTCTTTCTGAATGATTATCTATCAAGGCTTTCAATTCATTGAGTTTTCTGAATATTTCATTCATTGTTTTCAAGAAATATATCCATGTCTTTCTTGAATACTCATCAATAAATGTAACATAATATTCATAACCACTCAAAGATGTGGAAAGAATTGGACCACATACATATGAATGAATTAATTCCAACGTACTTTTAGTCTTTGTTTCACTCTTCAAAAATGAATTCTTGATATTCTTTACTATTGCACATCCTTTGAAAGTGCCTTCATGATAGATCTTCAAATCTGGTAAAACTGTTACTACTTTTCTCACATTGGGCAATGCTTTGTAGTGAGAAAGCCTCCTATGCTATAGTTCACTTGGGCTAGTGATCTCATGAACAAGGGGGTTGTTTCCGAATGTCCCTTGAGTTTATATAATCCTCCTTCTTCTTCACTAATGACAACTACATCTTCAATTATTTTTCCTTTGGGCCACATTAGTACTTGTCCATCTATAAATGCAACCCTACATCCTTTCTTATCTAATGGTGAGATAGAAAGTATTTTTTTCTTAAAACCTGTTACATTAAATACTTCCTTCATATTCATCGGAGTTCCATAGTCAAGCTTGTAGGTTTCTCCACCAATACCTTTGATAGGATATTGATAGTCATTTGCTAATGATACTTTATGAGGAGAGTTCTTTTCTTCAAGTTTTTATAGAGTTTTGTTTTTTCCTATCATGCACTTTGAAGCACCATTATCAGTAAGCCATGTATATTCTCCAAGTGTCAAAACCCAGAGAGTGCAAAGAATAATACATACTCTTCTGCATCTTCTTATTTTTCTTGTTTTCCTTGAGATCCTTCTTCCTCTTCTTCTTCAACTTCAACTAGGTGTGCATGACATCTTTTGTTGTTCTTCTTGTATTCTTATTTCTTCAATGGAAATTTTTTGGCAATGTGTCTTATCTTGTGACAATGGAAACATTGAAAGTTGGAGTAGTATTTCCTCTAATTGTCTCCTCTTGTCATTTGGAACCTCTTGGGAGGTCAGGACTCCTTGTCGATATCATTCTTGAAGTTATATTGACTTCTTCCTCTTTTGGTATGGGTGGATAAGGATTGATCATATTCTTTAAGTAGATATTCTCTATTGGCTAATCGATCCTCCTCTTGGATGCAATCTTCCCATACAATGTCAAACTTCATGCTTTCCTTTCTAGCGCACATAGTCTGGATGAAAGAATCCCAAGGTCTAGTGAGACCATTGAGAGCAGTCATAACTAGTTCATCTTCATCAAGGGAGTCTCCAATGGCTTCTAGTTTCTCCTTGAATTGGGATACCCTTGTGAAGAAGTCTTGGATGGATAGGCTCCTTGGCTCATCTTGGTACTCTTCAATTGAGCTCTCAAATTCACATTTCTGTTGATGTTCCTTCCTTCATACACTCTGGATAGGGCATCATACATCTCCTATGGGGTCTCTTTGTATGACACTTGAGGAAGCAAGTGATCTTTGATAGAATCATCACAGATCCTCATTGCCCTAATTAGGTCCTTCTTATGCTTCTCATTAACTTCATTTTCTTCAAGTTATGAAACTTCTCCTTTGATGCATTTGTCAATATCATTCTCTCTAAGAATGAGGGAAATCCTATATTTCCATGCTCAGAAATTCTATATTCCTTCCACCTTGTCCTCAAGCTTAGTGCTTGGGGCCATCTTATCCAAGAGGTCACTAAAAAATGAAATTTCTCAAAATGAAGAACTGACCTTACCAGGAGATGCACTTCACTAAGGTGAGTTGACGGGTACACTTGATTTCTGGAGATTCCAAATATTCACCTCTCAAACTTGACTTGGGAGATTCTAATCTGTAGTTTTCTGTTGTCTGGTTTTTTGCAGTTTTATGATCTGAAGCCAAACTAGGGTTTGGCTTTCCCAGATATCTACCCACTCAAAAAATTTTGATCTAGGGCTCAATAGATGCACTCTAGGGAGGCACGAATTTTAATGCAATCAGATCTTAAAAATTCCAACTTTGACAAAAACCCTAATTTCTTGTCGGAGGGAGAGGAGAGAGAGTTTCACCATGTAACAATTTTTCTATTCAGAATAGCTCTGATACCATGTTAATATTACATATGATAATCTATATATCATTAGTATTCAATTCAATTTCACAACAGTAGCGTATGCAGGATCACTAAAAGAAACACAATCATAAGCCTACACACTTATTTATCTTGGGAAACCTATCTGGGAAGAAAACTCAACAAAAATTCCTCTATATAGATGTATCAAAATTACAAAGATCAAACCCCAAACAAGTGATCCTTCTCCTTGCATCTCTCTCTCTCTCTCTCTCTCTCTCTCTCTCTCTCTCTCTCTCTCTCTCTCTCTCTCTCTCTTACGCATTATACACAAGTGAGTATGTGTGTTTTAATGAGGAACTCACCTCCTTAATTTATACTCTATCTTCCACTTGACTTTTTCCCTAACAGGTTTACCCCAACAAACTTACTAGGTCGACTTCCCCTAGGAATACACAAAACAATATAATATTATATTCTAGAGCGTTATATCGACGTGACTTACAATGGATGTTTTGCCTCGTGACTCTATGATGACCAAATACAATAGTAACATATCGACGAAGGAATAAAACATCTCCAATAGGTTACAACAATAAAATACATTTAGATTATTCTTCGAAGTTACAATATTTCAACAAAAAATTCCACATCATGGATAATATGCATAACATGGAAGCTCAAGCATCCTTCCAACCCTCAGCACTCCTAGACGCATCTCTGAAATCGATCTTTCTCTTCTTGGAGCTACAGGAATATCGAGCCTTCTTCAGTCTAGGAGTATACTATCTCTCTAGGATTTGAAACAAATACAATAAGATAATAGCTATTTCATGCATTTGTAATAGTTAAAACATTTACAAAATAAAAGCATAATTCAAATACTAATTAACTCACCGTAGATGGGAATGGAAGTCATGATGTGGTTTTCCTCCTCGATCTAGATATCCTTCTGATAATGCCTCCCTGCAACATTAAGAGAAATTGGTTAATTGAAAAAAATAGTTTCCTACTTTCATTTTCATTGATACTTTGCAATACTTTTGTAAATTAATTTAATTATCACTATGAACACCTCAGGAAATGGAGATGATTTGGCTTCAAGACTAACATGTGGAGCAGTTTGTTGGACAACTTGCTTTGATGCAGTCATGGCAGAGGGGAGGGGGGTGTAGTAGAAACAACTATAGATGCAACCATTTTAGATCTATGAACAAAGGTTTCTAGAGTAGTTGCTAGAATTGTGCCAGGAACTGATGAAGGTATGGTGGAAGAGGAGATGGTGGTAGAGGGTGGACGAGGATGTGGTGAATGATAAACCCCTACGAGCTGTAATATATAGGGGCTGATGTAGAAGGGAAAAAGGGGATGTCAAGGGATGATGGATGGAGGAGGATGAATCCAAGGGGGGTTGTGGATGAAGGGGGGGGAGTGTATGGAAGGTGGGATGTGGAAGAATGGGGAAAGATGGATAGAGAGGGGGATGTACGAAGGGGAGGTTGTGGATGGAGGGGGGATGATGGGTGGAGGGGGGAGGCTATATGGAACGATAGGGATGGACAAAGGGATGGGTATGGATGGAAGGGGTGGGGGGCGTTTTGATCATGGGAGAGAGTGGGAAAACATTATTGCAATGGGGAGGTGGAACAAAGACACCTGTAGCTGATGGTTTCACTTGCATACACATTTGTAATATCATAGTTTAATACATGAAAATAAAATAAACCATAACAAGTAAAGAATTCAAATTAAAAGTGTTCTTTTAACTACACATCATATTGGTGTGTACGGTGACCTACCAACCCTTGGTGGAGATGGTTGGTCATCATAGTTAGCATATACTTGTACACACCAAAATTCATTCACGTTATGAACACATTAAAAAATTAATTATTTAGACAACCAAAAAATTTAAAAATATTCATTAAAGACCACTTTAGATGCATTGTACGAACTATCACTATATAAGTGGTATACATGCACAATTTTGACATTTAGTGTAGAATGTATAAGTCTCCTAGTTTATCCTGGTGGAATGAAATTTGAAATATGCAATGATCATGAACATGGTATTTATGCATAGGGAGGTTTCCATATAGAAGAACAAGTGAAACATTTATATCTCAAAACACATAAAGAAAACTTACAAAATATATATAATACAAATTACATAATCAAGTAATAAAAATGATGCAAAAGTAAACTTAAATGAAAGTAATGATATTGTGTGAGGTACTGAAAATACCTCTATGTGAGGTGCCACAATTTCAGTTGCACTTGTCATTGCTACATCTAGGTTGGTAGATCATGCATTCTCCCACAATGAAGATGACATCTCGGCTCTAAATAGTTGTACATTGAATTAAAAATTTAAGTCATACACAAATACTTTAAAATTACCTAAATACCTTAAAATTATTTTACAAATACTCAAGTGATGAATGAACATAAATTAAAAAAAGTGCTAACCTACTCCATAAGATTCCCTTTGATTGGGCCAAGGAAAGTGTGCCCACAATGGGGATAAAGATGTGGCATTATTCCCGTCGAACTGGCAGGTCAAGCCTAGATACCACCAGTCATTTGTCTCTCCTGACTCTTTCATGAGGGCATTGCACCTAAGTATTTGTCAATGCCAACCTGTCTCTCTACTGTAGTCCCCACTACAAACTCAATTTGTCTAAGCAGATAGTCACCACCTTGATAAGATCAAGTATCTATGGTAACTGGTTGGGGAAGGGAGTTAGGCTCACGCCGATTATAGGAAATTTGAGGTCTAAAATGGGCCTCCTAAGGAAAATAATAAAATAATAGTTAAAATAATAAAATAATAGTTAAAAAATAAAATAATAGTTATTAATTTTGAAGGAAGAATGAAAAAAACTACTTGTTTGTTCATATTTTCGAAATATCTCCCTATGTTTTTACTCAAATTCTGAGCAGGAGAGCTCGTTGGATGAAAAATTTAATTCTACATCCAACGAGTACCCATACTACATACTTTTGACGAAACCCTCTACCCCAAAAACAAGAAATACCTGAAAAACGTGATGATGATGTCATCATCATGTTTTCTTAGGTATTTCTTGTTTTTAGGGTAGCAGGTTCCATCAAAAGTACGTAGTGTGGGTACTCATTGGATGCAAAATTAAATTGCGTGTCCAACGAGCTATGCCACTTGAAATTTGAGTAAAAACACACATCTAGATATGTCGAAAATACGAACAAAAAAAGTAGTTTTCTTTTATGACAAATATGTCAATTCAACCATTATGGTTGACTCATTTTATTGAAATTCTATTGGTTCTTGAATTCCAACTCGCAAAATTTATTGTTGGCACGTTTTCTTATAAGGCCCATTTTAGACCCCAAATTTCCTCTAATGGGCCTAGGAGTTAGTGGCCCTCTCAGTGGGTTCCTCCTAGTAACATGTTGATCTTGGGCAAAGCCATGCCCAAAACCCTAGAACTCAGTAATGTTAAAATAGTTTACATGTAAGTCAAGCACAAAGTCATCCCATAGTTGTCGTAGGAAATGTTATGGAACCTCTCTATTATTGCAAGGAGGTTTATCATAAACCATAAACCACCTCTGCATCCAATTGTCTTTCCATGGTTGGAAATGACACCAATCCATGTAGACACATGGATTTTTAACATTTGGTGGTTTCCCTATTTTGGGATTGGTGAACTTACTATGTAATTTAGCCTTGGTAACATAATGCTCTTTTCTCTTTTTTAGAAATGTCGATTGAATATTACTCTCGCATCTTGGCTCTATACTCAGTCATGTATGTCAACTAGTGATGTGCATGGTTAAGGGAGTAAATTGAGTTATCGATTGAAATGGGAAGGGATGTAACCAAGATGGTTCCCCTATGTTTCTTGATTCTTAGGTGTACTCTCTCATCTAGTTTATATAATGGCTCAACTCCTATTGGTTTTGATTTTGTTTGGGGTTTTCATTGGGGCCAAGATATATATTTTCTTGTGCTTCTTAGGTTCCATCAAATTCAATTTTAATGTTTTCTTCATTCATTGTAGAGGTTTATAGTTTGCAAATTAAAAAAAACATTTTTTTACCAATATGGAAACTATTATAAATTTAATAAACAATGAAAAAAACATTAAAAATGAAAAAAATAGAATAACTTACCTATCTAGTGCTATGGACACTCCCTTGATGGCTTCCTTTGTAATATAGGCAGGTGATTGGGCTTCCTTGATCTGCATGTGCACTCCTCTTTCCCTTTCACAGTTGCATTCGCAATGAACTTTTGTTTTTCCACAAACTATGGTATTTTTTTTTGCAGGCCCACATGCATGCTTTTGAACGTGTATGCACTAATGATGCGTACAAGATAGAAATGCACACACACATTGGCTTGGTACCAATCTTAGGTACATATGTGCATGTTGATGTAGGTACGTGCACATCTGTTAATTTTTCTGCTAGCGCAGACCCATTGCAACCGTTTTGGGGAGCATCTTTGTGAAGGATCCCTCTACAATTTTCATACTACATGGAACTTGAATGTACATTTGAGACGTAGTCCATACCATTTTAATATTCTATAAATGTCTATTTATACTTCTTCCATCTCAACCCATAAGATGTCCACATACATAAAAATGAACAAGAGAATCTATGTCACTACTTCTATGGAATACCTCATCAACAATTCACTCATTACCTTTTCCATTTAAACCCATCTCAACCACTTAAAAATTTATTTTATGTTTTTCTCTCAACACTTTCATTAGTTTGGTACATAATGATGTTTATGATGTTGTCACATATACGAAACTCATCATTTCCTTATGTGTGTCAATCTCTCATGTTGGATTTGTCAATATAGTCAAAATACCCTTTATTTAATAAGCACTTCCTCAACATAATCATTTTACAACAAAAAGTTGAAAATTCCATATTTAATAAGTTGACTATAAATTGGATTAAAAGAACATAAGTTGGATTAAAAGAACATTTCAATAAAATGAAGTTAAGGCTCATAAGCTTATTATTAATATTTTGTATGATTCCATGGTAGACATATAATTTCTTATACATTTTAGCAATAATTTTTGTATAGATATTTGAATGATTTTATGTCTCTCAAGTTTATGCATGTCTTTACTTATATTGGATACAAAATTTGAAAATGCCATTTACAACCAAAAGTTGAAAATGCCATATTTAATAATTTGACTATAAGTTGGATTAAAAGAACATAAGTTGAATTAAAAGAACATTTCAATAGTATGAAGTTAAGGCTCATAAGCTTATTATTAATATTTTGTATGATTCCATGGTAGACATATAATTTCTTATACATTTTAGCAATAATGTTTTTATAGAGATTTGAATGATTTTATGTCTCTCAAGTTTATGCATGTCTCTACTTATATTGGATAAAGGTGAAGGCTTTCCTTATTCATTACTAAGGTAATTATGCATGTCTCTAGTCATCTTGGATAAATGTGAAGGCTACCCTTACGTATTACTTATGTCTTAGAAAATAAGACACGTTACATTATAATATTAATTGTTGGTTTCTTTGAGAAAACGAGAGTGTTTGTGTACTCATATAGAAATAACTAAAGATATACTATTGAGAGTTTTTCTTCTAGCATATATCATGAAAATTTTTGGATGGCGTGGAGTCTAAAGTGATGATCTATAATTTCTAAAAAATTTAAAATTTATGTTCTTACAAATAATATGTTTAAGTAATCAAACTATATTTATGTTTGTTTTCATATAATTAACATCAATAGTAGAAAGATAAACATATGTATAATTATAATCTCATTCTAGCTATCCTTTTTAATTATGAGAATAATTTAATTTATAAAATATAGTTATTCATTAAATAAATCTTTATTTGATTTAACAAATTAATTTGTAAAATAGATAAAATTAATATTTTATTTTAACTCTAAAAATATCATTATAAACATTAAATTTGTAAAATTTTAAACCTTTTTATAATACATTATGTTTTTACAGTCCTTACATAATACATTATAAATTTACACCTTTATAATACATTGTAAGTTTAAACTTTCAAGTATAATGTTTTAACAAAACAATTTATATCACATTGACACATCTTCCCCACCTCCTTTATAATAAGATGTCTTAAACTAGCAATGGTACTTGGAGGTGAGGGCACGCTGATCGAAGTAAAAGTGGGAAGCAAAAGAAAAGTAAATAATGGTGGTCTTAAAGGAAAAGAGTCAATCGAAAAATTCAACTAAAAAAACTAAAAGTGAGTATCTACACACAATAATGTAATTTTTTTTGGAGTGAGCTAGCTGTGGAGCAAAACTCCCTCCATCCGATGGAGGAGGAGCAAAGTCAACGCTAACTTTGCTCCTCCTCCGTCCAATGAGGGAGGATTGCTCCACAGCTAGCTTACTCCATTTTTTTTATTCACTTAATAACAAAGTGAATAATCTTGTAATTGAATTATTGTCTTTTATGATGTCAATTTAGTAGTGAGGAGCATCAGAACATTCTTCCATCAAATGGCACTAGAAGAACCACAAGAGTCATGCGTGGTATGTTAACATGAAGATTCTCAGAACATTTCAACCAATTTACAGCATTGAAAATTGATTGACCATGAGAGCATAACAATTGATTGACCATGAAAAAAACATAACATCACACGCTTCGATTCATTACATTTTGAACACCATCAACGCAACCATACAAAGTTATTCTCATTTTCTGTTATTTAATAATCCATGATCAATTTGCGATCATGCTAAAATATGCTTATTAACATGATTTCCTTATGTTCAATAAATAGGAGAGAATGTTATCACCATTGTAATAATTAATTAATATCAACTTCATGTTCTTTCTATTAGAAAGTAGAGAAGCAATGCCTTACTACTAATAATTAGTTTGTTTTAGGGCATTTAATGTAGCAACAACAGATATGTTATGTCTTTTGTTGGATCTCAAAGATAACATGGTTATTGTTCCCTTGTTAAATAATCTACAGATCCAACTGCATGCTTCCTCACATTAAATGACCTACAGCAAACTAATTATTATTAACCCACCTAATAACACTCTACCAATAACACTTTGCAAAAGCTTCCCTTGCATCTTGGATTGATTAGCACTGCAAGTAAATCCAACACTCTACCAGTAACACTTTGCAAAAGCTTCCCTTGCATCTTGGATTGATTAGCACTGCAAGTAAATCCAACAAAGCCTTGGTAGCCCAGTACTTTTTTGCCTTAGTAGCCCAGCACTTTTTTTGATGTAGCATTAAACTGTAAAACTTGTCATATCCTCGACAATTTGGTGCATTGCAGATATTATGTGACACATCATTGAACATAGTTATAACATTTGAGTCCTGACAAGTTGTAGAAATGCAGAATTAGCCTCAGCTTATCTGGGTAGCAAAACAGTAACGGAAGCTTTGGCGTTAGATAGAATGCTCTGCAGTATACGAGGAAGGAAATGAAGATGTAGTTGCAGAAGAGGAAGCCAGAGACAAGCCAAAATCATTTTCATTTTGCAGGGGAGAATCACGTCGGGGAAGCTTCACAAAAGCCGGCTTTGTGGGATCTGGTAACGTCACACATTCTTTTGAAAGCATCAAACTCACTGTAGACATTGATGGACGAAGTGATGTGTCTTCTTCGGTACACAAAAGACCAACATGAATGCATCTCAACGCTTGATCCTCATCGCATGCTTCAAGGATTGTTGGATCAATAATATCAGCCACATTTCCAAGTTTGTATGATTCCCATACCTGCAGCAACGTCAATTTCATAAATGAAATCTCGAAGACATCAATGAGAGACCGTTGAAATTATCTCAAATTTCAAAATGAAGAAATCCATATTCTTGGATGAGAGATCAACCTTTGCTTTTATCTTCGAATGCAAACCTTAATAGATAAAGATAGGTTATGACTATGTTCGTATCAAAGTAGATCAGCAAAAGGCATGACCCTCAGATTTCATACTTCGCTGAACAATTTATATATTGAACTAAAGAACATGGTCTGGATGGTTCGAAATATATTGGAAACAGTGGATCTTACCCATGCTAAAAGGCTCTGCGTTTCATGGGATAAATTCAGATCCAGATTCTTTCTTCCACTCAAAAGCTCCAGAAGAAGAACACCAAAGCTATAGACGTCGGCTTTAACAGATAGATGGCCTTGCATAGCATATTCTGGTGCCATATAGCCGCTGCATTGTCAAATTACATAAAAGCTACAAGTTAAGAATTTATGCTTTGCTCTGAAAAAACATGTAATTTTTTTTTTAATGGCAGATCCATAAGCTTACCTCTACCCACCCCAATTCATCCCAAACAAAATAAAACTCATCACAAACAAACAATGAAAATAACAGTGGGTGGGCTACAGCACATTATCTCCAAGAGTCTGGATGGCCCATTTTGCACACGATTTACTTCCAACTTTTTCGTACGGGGATCAATTTGAATTATGCAATTCAGCTTAAGTAAATGTTTCACAAATTTTATGTGTGATCATGCTATCAGAATTTCCTCAATAGTCATAGAGGTTAGCTAGGTTGCTATTGGTAGTATTATTGACTGAAAAAGCCATATTTTACAACTTAGTAGGGGAATAGAGCCAGACATATAAATCCTTCAGTGCTCATGGTAGAGTATATAAAATATTTTTTTATAACCATATATATAATATACAAATTAAAACTATAAACATAGATTTGATCTCTTTCAGCTTTTGCTAGATCCTTTTTAACATGGATTTATGCTGGTTGTGCTGAACAGCCCATTAGGAGAAGATGTGTAAGTTCTTCTAGTGCTCATCCTAGAGCTGACAAGTGTCTTTTATAACCAGCATAGATCCATCTAAAGGGAGATCTATCAAGCATCCAGAATGATCAAATCTCTCAAGGTGTAAACCTTTTTTTAAAGTGGAAATGTTGAGGAAATATGTAATCCAATGTTTATGATTTTAGTTTATCTAATTTATGTTGTTTTATATATATGCAATTGTAAATAATAAAAATTCAATTTAACTATACTTGTTTTTTTTTAATAACATTTAATTATTTTTATCATTTTTTTATAAAGGATAGATATCAACTTTAAGATACCCACAGAAGGAGTTATAAAAATGCACTTCTTAAGTACAAAAATAATAAAATGTTATAAGAAAATAACATATGAGTTCAAATCAAATATAAAATATTTTTTAAAACCATATATATAAAGGTATAAATTAAAACCATAAACATTCAGTTTACATTTACTGGACATTTTTAATTTTATAAAAAAAAAATTGTAAACAGAGAGATTTGATCTTTTAACCACTTGATAAATCCTTTTTAAAATAGATCTTCATGGTTATGTTCAAGTATTCACAGGTGCTATGTTCGAAGTCAAATCTTTTAGGTAAGCTGTCGCTATGTTCAAAGGCAAATATTTTAGGTAAGCTGCATTAAGAATACCATCCACGAATGTTGAAAAACATCCTTAGGTTTTCCTCTAATCTATAAAAAAAATTAAATTGGGTCCACAAAACAGCGAAGTCCTCCGTACAAAAATGACATGACATGTAGGCGATAGGAGAGCAAAGAATAATCCTAAGAAAGGAACTGTAGCTTACAGGAATAAAATCAAATTCTTGGTTGTAAATGTGACAGTAGATATGTTTTAAGAAACTTACTAAGTTCCAGCAACTCTTGTATGAACATGACTTTCATCTTGTGGAAAAATTCTTGCTAAACCGAAATCTGCGATCTTGGCATTCATTTTTTCGTCCAATAAAATGTTGTTTAATTTAATATCTCGATGAATAATCCGGAGTTGAGAATCTTCATGAAGGTAGACAAGCCCCCGAACCACTCCGAGTATGATGTTATAGCGCTTCCGCCAATGCAAGTGTTTGCGCTTGTTTGGGTCTGCATCAATCATGATAATATATGATAACAAAAGAAAAAGTATACGTTTGAAATTAGCATGAGGGAAACGAAGTACATGTTATTGAGATAATTTTTAATCTAATGGAAATGACTCACTGAATAGGATGGTATCAAGGCTTTTATTTGTCAAGTATTCATAAACAAGCAATCTCTCTGATCCCTCTATGCAACAACCAAGTAGGTTCACAAGATTTCGATGCTGAATCTTGGCAACAAGCTTAACTTCATTCAGAAATTCTTTATTTCCTTGCATAGATGACAATGACAGTTTCTTTACTGCTATTTCTGTCCCGTCTGGAGTAGTTCCCTGAGAAATTCAGAGAACGTAATCTGAATATTTAGACTATGGTGTTTAGCTTGAATATTTTGAATATTGTACTGAGCACTTATATATCGACAGATTACCGGCTATTATAATTTAAGATTTTGTAAACCATTAAACTGGAAGAAAAAAAATTCAACCTGGTTACCTTATATACAGGGCCAAATCCTCCCTCCCCAAGCTTGTTACCATCATGGAAATTTTCTGTTGCAGTTATCAATTCTTCCATGTTAAACAATATATATTGATCCCGTCTGATCAATGTGGCTTCTTCCGTGGTTTCCTCGTGATCTGTATAATCAAAACTCATGAATAACGAAACATTGCAGACTGTTCTAGCGGCCTGGATTAAATCTTCTGTTAAACAACATTGTAGTGAAAAAAAAATGGCAAAGGTGATAGATCAGTATGGGCTCATACCGGCATTTCCAATACTTTCAACGTCTTGCCTTCCAGATGAAGCAGGCTTCAGTCTCCTTCGAGTTGCAAGCCACAAGCAAGCCACCAAGAACACCATGAGCAGGCCACCAAGAACACCTAAAATTATGGGTATCTTTTTTGAAGACCTTTTTGAGTGGCTACCCATTCTATTCGAAGCCGGTGCAAGTGTAGGCTTCGGCAGAAGACTGGGCGTTTCAGTAGAAGACTGTGTCGGCTTCGGCGGAGGACTAGGTGTTTCAATTGGTGGAAGACCAGGCACTTCTGTAGGAGATGGAGAAGGGACATTATTAAAAACCAATTTTGAATCATAACGAGCAATGCAGCTTCCCCTAAAAGCCTGGCCTCCATCTCTAACAACATTTTCTTTCAAAATAGTAGCGATCGTGTTTGAGAGACAGTTTGTGCAGTTGTCCATGGATATATCTCTCCAGCACTGGACCAGAGCGAAAATCCTTTGAGACGACGAGTCTGTTGTTGATCCCGAAGCGTATCGATTGCTTGCAGATCCCGTTGAAATTTCAGCTGTCAAATTGTTGAAAAGCTTCCCCATAGCCGCTTTAAAGATATCAGGGTTGGAGGCATTCTGTTGATTGAAAGTATCCCATCCGTCCATATCCAAGCGTCCAATGAAGCTATAGTTTTCATAGCGCATGTAGCATAAATCATACCAGACTCTCCCACCAACGGAATTCACACAATCTGTTCGAATGTTGGTTGTTATTTGTTGTGAACAATCGGAGCATTGGTTGACTGTTGCGTCTCCCCTGCATTGGAGGAGGCCATATATTCGGTTAGGAATTTGGCCATACGCAGAAGTATTAAACCCCGTTTGGGACGTGTGTTCGGCAAGATTAGACAAAACTATCTTCAAATTGCTTTCCAACTCACTGCTTTGAGTATACTTCGCGGAGTTGCACATGTATTTATCGTAGTCTGCGTTGCAAATCGCTGCCTGAAAAGTGATGATCATTAACAGAAGAACAATAATTTGCCAGATAAAAGGCCATGAATCCTTTCCAGTAGCAATGACGATCTTCGTCAGTAATGTCTTCATGGTCGTTCGACAATATTGCAGAGGCTCGTATGTTACAATATATCATGCAAAACCTTTCCTTCACTTACGATTGTTATATGCAACGGAAATGCCAATTTATGGTTCCGAAATTCTATTCAATTCAAATTCATTTTATTAACTCAAAATTACAGATTCATCAAGTTAAATTCACCAAATTTCATTGAAAATCTTTTCAAAGTAGTGTATGAATACAATTGATTTGTCCATTGACCTAGGCAGTCAGCCCACTTGCCTTAACTTATGACTTTGAAGAAGCAAAGTCCACAGTCCTACCTAAAACAAGGACAATAAGCATAGCATTATTCAATACCTCGCCTTCACTGTAACTACGCGGACCAACCTAAAACAACTACGTCAAACACGCCATTATTCAACACGTTACCTTGACTTCGACTTTGAAGAATCAAAGTACCTAGAAAATAATTCAACACGTTATCTTGACTTCGACTTTGAAGAATCAAAGATTCAAAGTCTACATAACATAGCTTCAAATTTGAAGCTTCCAGAGCCCTTCCAGAGCCCTTCAAAGGCCATTTTAAATGTTATAGAAGGCCACAAAAAAATTTCCCATGCAAAAAGAATTTAGTTTCATTTCCAGCACTTCAATAATGAAATTGAGTAAGCATGGTTAAATTTGCAATAGAAGGGCAGCTAAAAAAAATTTCCTTTCTAGGGGTTTTGATTCAGTGGACTATGGGAGAGTCAAGACTCAGAGTCTACCCAAGTGCCCTTGTATAGTCAGATCATGGATGAGGATCTTGGTCCCAATCAACATGGACCACGGTGGGAAACTGGGATTCCTAGTGTCAAGTTCAAATCGACGATTCAGGATTATGACTTGGGATTCGATGTTCACTTTCAAATAATTTAATGACATTGGCATGCATTACTGATCCACCAACTTCATTAAATCTTGGTATGAGATGATGCCCCCTGCCAACTCGGTTTTCCATCTGTCATCTTATTGTTCATCGAGTCACGTGATCTCACAACTTATAAGTCAATTGAGTATTTGAGTATATGATGTGAAATTAAATTCTCATATCAGTCATATCTATGGATGGTGAATTGGTTTGATAACCCTCCATTGTTAAGGCTCTGCAAGGAAAAATTATTGGTGTTATTTTTTGGGTTACAACTTACAAGTTGTAATTTACAATGTATTGAGCAATCTTTTCTATATTTGAACCTATCCTCGTTCAATGGGTATGTAAGGTTCTAGACCAGGGTTTCACCCAGTGCTAGACATTTCTATTATGACCACCATAAGACCAGGATGACGAATCTTTGGTAGAAGGATAGCAGCACACTGCCCTTTCTTTGTGCTCATGAAATACAAAAACATGCATTCTCCTACCTCGGGCAAGGTAAACCAACTCTGGAGCATCAAGATATTGTGGAATTTAGATGGCGTTACTTCCAATCATCCTTCTGTAGAAGGAAACAGTTTCACACTCTATTTCCTCGTTGTCTTCTGCGATGGACAACTCGAAGGTTCCACCTTTGTCACAGGTAGGAGCAAGAGAACCAAAGGTAGAATGTTGGGTAGGCTAGATTGAGCTTCCCCGAACTTAAAGAGACTCGCGAAGTCTGTGGAGCAAAAAAAGATTATTTTTGGATTATGAGTATAAGACAGTCGGAGGTCGGGACTCAGACTCTCAACTCTCCAATTCTATGCTTCAGTGTCTCCCTAGCTTATGTTTCCTCTAGAAGATTATGCAGAGCTAAGCTATCAACTTGGTTGTCGTGAATTTACAGGTATGTATAGCATTTTGCACTTGTGTAACATTTTATATGTCGATAAAAGTTAAATGTGTTGCTTGTTGGATTTCCTTTTGGTTCTATAAATATAAGGGTTTAAAATTTCTCCATCCAAAATGTTGTTTGAAATTTGTAATGGATTATGTGACCGTGTGTCCTCCAGACTAAGTCTCAAATACTCAATATATGTAACTTTAAAAAACCCAATATTTAAATGAAATCAAAACCAAAATCGTGTATACCTAGGACCACAACTTTGTTTGGGCAGAGGAGCAAGAAGAAAGTGCCTTGTATTTGACTTCCAAATCTGTCAATGTTATTTATCTGTCGTGAATTGTAAACATTAAGTTGAAAGAAAGAACAATATTTGAATACAAGTGTTTGAATTATTCCAATTTCCTTAATGAAATCCAAAGGTTGAAAGGATAAAATATTTAACAACCGACGCTGTAAATGTTGTAGACTTCGACCCCTTCATTTTCCTGTCATCTCTCTAATAATGGAAACAAGAAGTACAAATTTTCTACCAATATATCTAAACAAGGGAATCCCTCGACGAACGTTCATGAATGAGGCACTCGGAGTGCATTGAGCTAGAAAAGAACATGATTTGAACATCCTCATTGTCGCAAGCCTATCAAATGTGTGTTTATGATTCGTCTTCCTTATTGACTATGGCAAACACTAGACACCCAACTTGTAGTGATATTTGTTGGAGAATTTTAAGTTCTTCCTTTTAGTGGACTAATAAATACTTAACCTTTTCGATAGGGCTGATAAACTTGATATAGATTGGAGGGACTATACATAATGTACCTAAAATTGGGGCTTTTGTTTGATCGCTTCAAATTGGGGCATAAACTCGATATACATTGGAGGGACTATCCATAATCCACCTAAAATTGGGGATTTTGTTTGATCACTTTGAATTGAGCATCTAGGGAGGACATGATTCAATTCTAAAAATAACCGTTGAATTTAGGGTATTACATTCTGGGTTTTTTCTTTTAGGTAGGACCAATCACACTTGACCAATAGAGCCACCATCAAGTAGAATCAATCCTCCATTCAAAGGTCCTTCCAAATTCCAATGCCTTATTTTTTCAGTGACCTAACAACTGAGTATTTCATCGGCCCGACAGAGTTGTCCCTTATCTAATTTCAAAAAAATATATTCTCCAAGGACGAGGAGAGTAGAGACTTCTTTAGATATGTATGGACTCTCATTAACTAAACTAATAATGACTTTGTATCTGCGCATGTGTCTTCATATTTGTATGAGATCTTTCTCCATGACATGAATGGAAGAATATGTCTCAATGGTTTCTAATGTGAATTGTGTGAGGTCCATAGAGATGTAAATTATAGGTTTCCACACAATAATCGAGTGAGCAATATAGTCATCTCTTGTGGGCTTTGTGAGGTTAAATAAATAGTTGTTGCTCCTAAAACATTTAGGTGTTGGCAATGATTTTCTTTCTATTTTTGATTTACAATTAGTTTGTGTGCATCTAAAATCCATAAACCATAATAGAGCAAAAAAGATCAAAAGTTTAAAATACTTGATAGTTGTTGGATAATTTGAAGTGTTTCCGTAAAATTACCAGGATAAGGTGTCAATATTGGAGAGACTTGTTTTTTTATTTATTTCCAATTTCTAGGATTTATATAATTAAGGGTATAGAAGGCATTTACTTTATGAGGATATCCCCTACATTAGGGAGTCCACATGGATAAGAACGTGCAATGTATGCATTGGATGTAAACCATTTCAATTTGTATCGACTTTGGTTCTTTATTTGCATTCCCTCCCTTACTACAATCTACCTACTCACCTACTCTTGCATATGTCATGGATAGATAGATTTGTTCTTGAATAGATAGACTGAACCATTATAGGCACTACGGGCATTCCAACTCAATTTCATTACATTATAGGAACTACATGCGTTGAAAGCAATATATAGGGAGAGGAGAGTTTGTTATTACATAAGTAAGATAACTTGTCTTTCATGGTGAATTTCACCTAGAGGGGTATATCTCCCTCTTACTATTGTGACTAGTCTCAATGACTATTCCTTTGGGGTACGCCCTTATTGCTTCAAAATGATTTTATTTTCATTTCCAATTTCCAATAAGTTTGTGTACATTTGAATTTGACCATAAACTATAATAGACAAAAAAAATTACCTTTGAATATGAAAATAATAAAAGAGATGAATTGCTTTAAAACAAAAAAAATGTTTTTTTTACCATAATTGAAATGATTTACATTGTTCAAAGTGATTCCTCCAATTATTGTACTGTTCTTTAATTAAATCTAGGTTGAATTTTATTAAAAAAAGATTAGATAGGAATACAAGATTAAGTTGTAGTTGATTAATCTTAACGTTTTATTTATTTGTATTAGAATTATGTCTTTTAGGTTATACTGGAGTAAATGAGATATGATAATTTAGGTTACTTTTTTACATTAAATATTTCCTACGTTATGGCCAATAACTCACTAATTATTAAAAATCTCTTAAATTATTCTTTTGTATAAAAATTTGTTGTATTTCTATGTTAGAATTAGATATTACATTTAGTTCTTTATAAAAAAATAGGTTAAGTAATTCACAATTTATTCATGAAGAAAAATCTTTGATATTAATAAATTTAATTTAGAGTTATATTCTATTCTATGTTTAGAGTCATTTTAGCAATTTAGGGTGTTTGTTTTAATCACAACTTAGACTTCCTTATTATCTAGCATAACATTTGTAGGGTTTGGGTTTGGTCTTAGTTATATAATGGGCATTATCTATTTCCTAGCTTTCTCTTGAAATGTGTTGTTAGAGATATATTAATAAATCTTTATTTGTTACTCAACTTGACTCATTACCGAATATTATCTTGCATACCACTCCTCAAACCTATCAAACCAGAATTTAAGAGAAGAGATTGTAAATATGTTTTTTTGTCAAAATGACATTTTTGAATCATGTAAGGTTCACAAAGAGATTACATTATATAATAGGGCCTTGTTTTTTGTCTAATCTTTTTACATAAATTTAAGATGGAAGTTTGAAAAGATAATTGTTGAAGCCCTCTCAAACTCCTTCTCGTGTGAGATCCAGATACTAGTAAGATCCACATTGAAGTTTGAAGGATACTTTTTCAATGTGTTTGAATAATGAGTATATGCACTGAGTTTTGAAAAGAGAAATGGGAATCCCTATCAATCCCTCTCATTTGACATCTAGATGTTACTAAACACAAGACTAAAGTTTGAAGGATAAATTTTCAAGTGTTCTAATACTTAGGTTTAGTATGGTGAAGACATTGCTTAGGGATTAGGTGGAGTTTGAAATTGAATGGCTAGTTACTCACTAATTGGGTCCATATGGACAAACATATAAATTAGCTTTGTGATGGCATTTGTAACTTTTTTTGGACGTTAATGAAAACTTGGATTGGAAAAAACTTCATGTAATGTAAAATGTCATGGAAAAGTTATTCTTCTATTTTTTTTTACGTTTATGTTGTTTCTTTAAACCATTGGTTATGGTAATGATCAAGCGGTCACAACAAGGATCAACAATTTTAAATCTCATAGGGATGTAAAATGTTAGAATTATAATAGTTTTAGGAATATACCTTGGCACTTGACAAAAATCATCTTTTTAGTTTTTATTATTAATGTTCGGGATCTGATGATTGATCTCTTCTGGCCTTATAATATAGCACTTATAGTAGTGGAGCTCTTCTCAAACAAATTCTAGACACAAATAAGCTTTGGTACCTCATGAGGCTACTTTCATCCCCAATTTCATATTATGCATTTAGATAAGGTTGTTAGTAGTTCTCCACTACTCGAATCGCTTTGGCATGATAGGAAAAAAACATTTCCCCTCACAAAATAAATAGGCCAAAAAAATGCAATACAAAAAACCAATACTCCTAATGGTTCTCGCTATGTTCACATTAATTAACAAAACAAGTGCACCAATCTATTTCTAAATGGTTTACCTCACTAATTCTATGTAAACATTGAATCACTTGGAATTTCTTATTATCATTTTTTTTCTATACACTATTTTTAATAACTAATGAAATTTTGTTATACCCTTTCGGTTTCAAATGAAAAGAATGATTTATTTTTACATGTCAACATGGAAGGGTTCAATTTCTCACAACACTTCAAAGTGAAATGGGACCCTGCCATTCAAATTTGATCCCTGCATAGGATTATTCAAGATGTTGCCTCCTGGACCATGAAGAATCAAAGTCCGCAATTAGAATTTATGCATTACAACTTTCCAGTTGTCCCATGCCAGAGCTGATGAGGGCGAAAAATATATTACCTACTATCTGTCGCATTTAATGCTCTAGTGCATGTAGTGTATTTTTCGCCCAGAGGTGATTACAAAACAGGTGGCTAATTCACCGTTAAAACAAATCTATCAAACCGTTAAAACAAACCTATGAAACGTTATCGGATTGTACAACTATCTAATCATCGACAGTCAAGATTTGACCTTCTGCTGCAACTAATCGATCTTTTCTCCGCAACCGCAACCTCCATTTTGGTTCCTCTATACCAACGTTTTCAAGACGAGTTGTCTAATTATTGGATTGTACAACCGGGTTGACTTTTTTACCTTTGTTTCTGGCTGGTTTTTACCAGTTTATTGTCATGAATTTTTATGAAATTTTCAAAATGTTCAAAAACACTTAGATCTTACAAAGTGTGGGTGTTTGGGGGTTTTCGTATTACTTGATTTCATTTCTGAGCTTAAACTTGCCTAACAAATAATAGAAATTACAGATTTTGTAAAGTAAATTCACCATATTCCTGCAGAAAATCAACCCGAAAGTCAAAAAATCCCCTAGTTAAACCCCCAACACCCACTCTGTAAGATCTAACATTGTGTTTGGAACGTAATTCCGTGAAAATTCAAAACAAAAAACTGATAAAAACCAACTGAAAATGAAATACGTCAAAAAGTCCCATGTTTAGACAACTCTAACTTGGATTCACATATAAAAATGCCATCATCAATTGGGTTGCCTCAATGCCAAGGAAATATTTCATTAAACCCAAGTATGTCATTTCAACTATGTTTTCATTGCAATCTTAATTAATATCTTATCTTCTTCATTTACCTTGGGTATATATAGAGTTGGTTTACTTGGACCCGTAATAAATTCATTATTAATCAAATATGCATCCATTCTATTGTACCAAATTCTAGTGCTTGTTTCAACCTGTGTTAAATCCACTATTATTCAAATATGCATCCATTCTATTGTACCAAATTCTAGTGCTCGTTTCAAGCTATACAAAGTTTTTTTAGCCAATAGACTTTGTCTTCCATCAACCTCAAAACCAAAAGGTTATTTTTCACATAGACTTTTTTTCTCTAAAAAACTATTTAAAAACACTGATTTTACATCTATCTAATATACATCACATCTATATTATGTTGCAATGGCTAACACAAACTTTACACAAACTTTATTTTGTCTAGTATTGCCACAAAGGAGGGAAATGTTTCATTATAACCAACATCATGTTATTGATTGAACTCTTGAGCAACAAGTCTTGCTTTCTATCTCTCAACTTCATTATCATCATTTACTTGTCTTGTAGATCCATTCACAATAAGAAAATCCATCTTTTAGCACCACAAGTTAGCATTATTTATTGTTTATGGTGTTAAAGTGATGTTATTAGCACCATTTACAAATTTATGGTGTTAAGGTGGTAGTATTAGCACCACTTACATTTTGTGCTCTTAAGATGGTGGTATTAGCACATATTTTGTGGTGTTAAAATGGTGTTAATGTTTATTGAAAATTATGTTTTTCTCATATATATATTAAAAGAAATGCCATGTTGGTAAGTACCATAAAGTGGTGCTAATAATTATTTGTCACATGGACATGTAAATATAGGATTTATTTATGAGGATGTTCACCATAAACACAACCATTTCATAAATAATTATTTTGTAAATAATTTAATTTAATAATTTCTACTTTTAATAGTATTGTCACTTCAAATAAATAAATATATGCATTTTACAAAATTATTATTGAAAGATGATAAAAAATAATCAATTTTAATTTATTAAGATTATAAAGATGGTGATAAAAGTGTTTTGAATTGAAATTTTATTGTTTGAATGAGAAATTTTTTATTAATAGTCATAATTAATTATCAAATTGTTTGGTATGAGTTCCATTAGGAAGATTTGACCATTATGTAGGGTCTTGGGGCCCTAGACATGGTTGAGGGAGGAAAATTCTACCTTAAGTCTTATAGGAATCTTCTAAACATATATGGCCAATATAATCACTTGAAACCACTATACATGGATTTGTGAGGGTATTCTTGGCCTATGCATGTGGATATAAATACTATTATGAATTTTGATAAGTACGGATGGGACTAGGAGTCATTTACATGGTTAAGGGAGGAAACCAAGCCTTAGGAACTAAATGATGCTTTTAGGGATCTAAGCCTAATAGATATGTAGACACCTCCAACTACAAGGAATGCCTTATCAAGGAGATCCTTAACCTCACAATAGGGATATGGGTGGAATTTGCAAGGTTTTAAGGACTAAGTATGGGTCTTGGGCCCCTATACATGGACAAGGGAGGAAACTTGAACTTTAGATCCTAAAGGAATTATCTAAGAATCTATGGTCACGAAATACACTCCAAATGACTATTCAAGACCATTTGAGGGTATCTTTGATGTATGAGTTGAGACATCAATTAAATTAGGAGGAAGTAATCAATAAGCATGGGTCTTGATGCCTTTGATATGGTCAATGGAGGACACTTAGTCCTTAAGCCCTAAAGGCACATTCTATACACCAAGGCCCATATCAATGGATTGAATCACCACACATGACCTCTATCAAGGTAATATTTCACCTCTTAATGGGGATATTAATTACATTAGAATAATTTGAATAGTAGATATGGGTCTTAAGATTATGCACATGGTATATAAACAAAATATTGGCTTTACACCCTATAAGAAACTTTTTTCTATAGATGGCTAAAAAAACCACCTCAACCCACCACAATTGAGCTCTGAAAATGCCCTTCACCTAATAACGGTATGTTGATGACATTAAGAAGTTGTTCAGCAATATGCATGGGTATTGGAGCTAAGTGTTGGGTCACCCAAATGTCGTATATCTATCATATTTTCCTTTCACTATTCCTCACATTCATCCCTATTCATCACTCCTTTAACAATTCATTATACCATTTTTATGAATAAATATGGGTTTACTTTATTATTTTCCAATTCATTTATTTTCGGTATTTTAAGAAAAATCATGATTAAATATTAGAAAATTGACATTTTTCATTTATATCTCAAAGTTGTGTGAGCTTTGTAATGTATAGGAATATTTGAGTATTTTCAACAAAAGGATTATTCAAAATCTTTTCAAATATTTACTCCACCATTAAAGATTTGAAGGAGATAATTATTCAAGTTTATTCCAACGAGAGTATCATGGAAATATGAATATAATATCTCATCCAATATTTGTGAGAGGATTTGTGAGGATTTGAAGGGATAAATATTTTGTAATTATAGAAAATAGGTTGAGAGAAAAGTGGATCTACATGTGATCTACATTTATCCTCTTTTCAAAGCAACTCATGTATAAATAAGAGTTCTCTCTCTTCACTTGGGAGTAGTAGAGGCCTCTTTAGTGGTGTGGAAGTAGAGAAATCATTTATGTGAAGTATTTTGAGAGTTAGTCATGGATTTAATCATTATGAAATATGATTGATGCTTTAGAGAAAATATTTTGATTTCTCCATAATAGATTTGTTATTTTGAGTTGTTAATATAGATTTCATGCTAGCTCGCATCTATTTATCATTTGTCATTTGTTACTTATAAGTTGCAACATGTTGTCGTGACACAACATAGGCAATCTCCGTTGTCAAAACCTATTTTGAGTAACTCAAGAAATTAACGTGAAATGCAAAAACATGATTCCAATAATGCTTCTAGGAAAAATAAGATCCATTTGCAAATTTTTAAAGTTTTTAATTTTTTTTTTTTACATTTTTTTTATTTTCTTACATTTTTTTATGATTTTGTATATTTGACCTAAAATTAATTTTTTT